>JBDLLF010000245.1:32500-57617 GCA_039707465.1 Rhabdophis nuchalis | reverse complement strand
GGAGAGTGTCTGTGTAGGTAGGTAGGTAGGTAGATAAAACGGGAGAGAAAGAAATAGATAGATAGATAGATAGATAGATAGATAGATAGATAGATAGATAGATAGATAGATAGATAGATAGATGAAGGAAGGAAGGAAGGAAGGAAGGAAGGAAGGAAGGAAGGAAGGAAGGAAGGAAGGAAGGAAGGAAGGAAATTTCCTATACCGTGTAAGACAAATGGTTTTCCAGTCTCTTCTTAAAAACACATCCAGTGTTGGGGCATCCATAACTTCTGGTGGCAAGCTGTTCCACTGCTTAATAGTTCAAACCGGTCGGAACCGGTTCAAAACGGTCGGAACCGGTTCAAACTGGTTCAAACCGGTCAGATAAAATGGGAGAGAAAGAAATATAGTAGGTATGTAGAGGGAGGAGAATGTGTGTGTGTGTAGATAGGTAGGTAGAAAGATAGAGAGAGAAATAGCAAGATAGAGAAATACAGTAGGTAGGTAGGGAGAGAGAGTGTGTGTGTAGGTAGGTAGAAGGATAGAGAGAGAAATAGAAAGAGAGAGAGAAATACAATAGGTATGTAGGGGGAGAGGGAGAGTGTGTGTAGGTAGATGTGTATATATATATAGGGACCACCTTTGATGGGAAGGTAACATATTTAAAAGTCAGACGCGGGGGGCTATCCTAGGCCGGCTTGTTGGAATAAGTACGTCTTAAGACGTTGGCGGAAGAGGCGGAGGTCCGAGATGGTGCGAAGGTCGGGGGGTAGGTCGTTCCAGAGGGCCGGGCCCGCCACAGAGAAGGCTCTTCCCCTGGGTGTCGCCAGCCGGCATTGCCCGGCCGACGGCACCCGGAGTAGGCCCGCTCTGTGGGAGCGGACCGGACGAAGAGATGTATGGGGCAGGAGGCGGTCTCGTATATAAACCTTTGAGGCAAGAAGAAGAGCCTGTATTGTAGGTAGGTAGGTAAGTAGGTAAAGGAATATATAGAGAGAGAAATAGAGAGGGAAAGAGAAATACAGTAGGTAGGTAGGGAGAGAGAGTGTCTGTGTAGGTAGGTAGGTAGGTAGGTAGATAAAACGGGAGAGAAAGAAATATAGTAGGTATGTAGGGGGAGGAGAATGTGTGTGTGTGTAGGTAGGTAGGTAGAAAGATAGAGAGAGAAATAGAAAGATAGAGAAATACAGTAGGTAGGTAGGGAGAGTGTGTGTGTGTGTAGGTAGGTAGAAGGATAGAGAGAGAAATAGAAAGAGAGAGAGAAATACAATAGGTATGTAGGGGGAGAGGGAGAATGTGTGTGTACTGTAGGTAGGTCGAAGGATGAGAGAGAAATAGAGAGAAATACAGTAGGTAGGATGGGAGAGAGAGAGTGTGTGTGTAGGTAGAAGTGTATATATATATAGGGACCACCTTTGGTGGGAAGGTAACAGCATTCTGTGTGCCTTTGGTGTTTAGTCATGCCGGCCACATGACCACAGAGATGTCTTTGGACAGCGCTGGTTCTTCAGTTTTGTGTGTGTGTTTGTGTATACAATACAGGCAAATAATGCATACAATACAGGCAAATAAAATATATTTACTACATGAAATGTTATTGCTTTTTGCAAATGTTTTCTTTGAGATACAATTTGTTGCTTTTATGTGTCTGTCTACCTATTGTATTTCTTGCTATCTTCCTCTACCTACCTACCTACCAACTGTGTTCCTTTCTTCCTTCCTTCCTCGTTCTTTCTTTCTTTCTTTCTTTCTTTCTTTCTTTCTTTCTTTCTTTCTTTCTTTCTTTCTTTCTGTCTTTCGTCCGTCCTTCCTTCCTTCCTTCCTTCCTTCCTTCTTTCATCTATCTATCTATCTATCCATCCATCCATCCATCCATCCATCCATGCATCCATGCATCCATGCATCCATCTATCTATCTATATCTGAGATATCTTCTAATATCTCAGAGGTTACCACAAAGAAGAGGGAGTCAAGCTATTCTCCAAAGCACCTGAGGGCAGAACAAAAAGCAATGGGTGGAAACTAACCCAGGAGAGAAGCAACTTAGAATAGAGTTAATGTAGATCAATCAATCAGAATAGAGCTATCTCAGAGGTTGCCACAAAGAAGAGGGAGTCAAGGTCCATTCCAACTCTGCTATTGTAAACATAGAAAAGGTTTCTCTTGAGCATCTCACTGAGGTCCATGTGTCCATCCTCTCTCTCCTGCAGTGTTGGCTTACATGCAGTTTGTGGAAGACTATTCTGAACCTCAGCCTACCAGACCCCACAAAATGAGCACATCTATCAGCAGAAGAATAAGCACCTGATGGAGGTCTATGGGTTCAGTGACTCCTTCAGCAGTGCTGTCTCTGGCCAGTCTCTGGCCCCACCACCGGATCTCCCACCCAAATAGAGGCAATTGGTGAGTTCTTGTTCTTCTTGTTTTTCCCAGCTCCATCTTGGTCCAGTACCTTCTTGCCCACCCTAAGAGATAAGGAGCCTCCCTTTTGGTCCGTGGTCCACATCTCTTGGCTTTTGGGGGGGGTTGTATCAGTTCGTACCGGTTCAGACTGGTTTGTACCGGTTTGTACTGGTCGGAACTATTTCAAACCGGTCCAAACCGGTTCAAACTGGTCCAAACCAGTTCAAACCGGTTCAAACCGATCGGAACCGGTTCAAACCGGTTCAGACCAATTCAAACCAGTCGGAACCGGTTCAAACAGGTTCAAAGCAGTTCAAACCGGTCGGAACCGGTTTGAACCGGTTCTGACCGGTTTCAACCGGTTCCGACCGGTTTGAACCAGTTCCAACCGGTTTGAACCGGTTCTGACTGGTTTGAACTGGTTCCGACCGGTTTGAACCGGTTCTGACCGGTTTGAACCGGTTTGAACCGGTTCCGACCAGTTCCGGTTCCGACCGGTTTGAACCGGTTCCGACCGGTTTGAACCGGTTCCGATCGGTTTGAACCGGTTTGAACCGGGTCCGACTGGTTTGAACCGGTTCCGACCGGTTTGAACCAGTTTGAACCGGTTCCGACCGGTTTGAACCGGTTCCGACCGGTTTGAACCGGTTCCGACCGGTTTGAACTATTAAGCAGTGGAACAGCTTGCCACCAGAAGTTATGGATGCCCCAACACTGGATGTGTTTTTAAGAAGAGACTGGAAAACCATTTGTCTTACACGGTATAGGAAATTTCCTTCCTTCCTTCCTTCCTTCCTTCCTCCCTCCCTCCCTCCCTCCCTCCCTCCCTCCCTCCCTCCCTCCATCCATCCATCCATCCATCCATCTATATATCTATCTCCTTGATTAGTTTCCACCCATTGGTGAAATGCATACAATACAGGCAAATAAAATATATTTACTACATTTTTGCCTCCTGGAACCCCGGCCCCTTCTCCAAACTGGCTGTGCCGAGCCTTATGGAGTGCCTAGTCTCCTGGGTAAACGGGGCTTTTTTTTTTGCTCATTTTTCACCCCCCCCCCCAGCTCACTCTGCAAGCCCCCCTCCCAAGGCTACGTATGCTTTTTATTTAAAAAAAAAACAGCCTCATTTTCACGGAGAAATGGGCTGTTTTGGAAGTTTGCCGAGTGCAAAGGCTCCCCCCCCCCAACCTTTCGGAAGGCTCTAACTTTTTCTGAGCAAGCAGAAACGACGTTTTAAGGTTTGTCTGCGATTTCCTTCTGCAGGACATAAATAAACACACCTGAGAACATCAACCTACCTACCTAATCTCCCTCTCTCTCTCTTTCTACCTACCTACTGTATTTCTCCATTTCTCTCTCTCTCTCTCTCTCTCTCTCTCTCTCTCTATCCTTCTACTACCTGACTACACACACACACACACCCTCCCTACTTTCTTTCTCTGTGTGTGTGTGTTTGTGTGTGTGTGTGTATATACATACATACATACATACATATATATATATATACATACACACACACACACACACACACAAAGCTGAAGAGCCAGCGCTGTCCAAAGACATCTCTGTGGTCATATGGCCGGCATGATTAAACACCAAAGGCACACAGAATGCTGTTACCTTCCCATCAAAGGTGGTCCCTATATATATATACACTTCTACCTACACACACTCTCCCTCTTCCCCTACATACCTATTGTATTTCTCTCTCTCTTTCTATTTCTCTCTCTATCCTTCTACCTACCTACACACACACACTCTCTCCCTACCTACCTACTGTATTTCTCTATCTTTCTATTTCTCTCTCTATCTTTCTACCTACCTACCTACACACACACACACATTCTCCTCCCTCTACATACCTACTATATTTCTTTCTCTACCATTTTATCTACCTACCTAACTACCTACCTACACAGACACTCTCTCTCCCTACCTACCTACTGTATTTCTCTTTCCCTCTCTATTTCTCTCTCTATATATCCCTTTACCTACTTACCTACCTACCTACAATACAGGCTCTTCTTCTTGCCTCAAAGGTTTAAATGAAGCAATAACATTTCATGTAGTAAATATATTTTATTTGCCTGTATTGTATGCATTATTTGCCTGTATTGTATGCATTCCACCAATGGGTGGAAACTAATCAAGGGGAGAAGCAACTTAGAACTACGCCCCCTAGAATTCGGATTGGAAAACCGAGGTCGCCAATGGATTCCTAGCCCATCGATATGGTTAGGAGAGGATCGACTTTTCAAACCCACACCCCTCTACACTTCCAGGTGAAATACATGGGGAAATCCAATAGGGGGTAAAACCAAATTAGGTTTAGGGTTACGCCCCCTTAAGTTCGGATTGGAAACCGATGTCGCCAACGGATTCCTAGCCCATCGGTATTGTTAGGAGGGAGTCGACTTTTCGAACCCACCCCTATCTACCCTTCCGGGTGAAATACATGGGGAAATCCCATGGGGGGAAAACCCAAATTAGGGTTAGGGTTACGCCCCCTTGAATTCGGATTGGAAAACCGATGTCGCCAATGGATTCCTAGTCCATCGGTATGGTTAGGCAAGGGTCGGCATTTCAAACCCACACCCCTCTACGCTTCCGGGTGAAATACATGGGGAAATCCCATGGGGGGAAAAACCAAATTAGGGTTAGGGTTACGCCCCCTTGAATTCGGATTGGAAAACCGATGTCACCAATGGATTCCTAGCCCATCGGTATTGTTAGGAGAGGGTCGGCATTTCAAACCCACACCCCTCTACGCTTCGGGGTGAAATACATGGGGAAATCCTATAGGGGGGGAAACCAAATTAGGGTTAGGGTTACGCCCCCTTGAATTTGGATTGGAAAACCGACATTGCCAATGGATTCTTAGCCCATCGCACACACACACACAGAGAGAGAAAGTAGGGAGGGTGTGTGTGTGTGTGTGTGTGTGTGTGTAGTCAGGTAGGTAGAAGGAGAGAGAGAGAGAGAGAGAGAGAAATGGAGAAATACAGTAGGTAGGTAGAAAGAGAGAGAGAGGGAGATTAGGTAGGTAGGTTGATGTTCTCAGGTTCTCCTTGTAGGTCTTCTAGTCCGACCCCCTGCGTGGGCAGGAACCTTATACCATTTCAGACAAATGGCTATCTAACATCTTTTTAAAGTCTTCCAGGGTTGGGGCATTCACAACTTCTGGAGGCAAGCTGTTCCAGAGGTTAATTGTTCTAACTGTCAGGAAATTTCTCCTTAGTTCTAAGTTCTTCTCTCCTTGATTAGTTTCCACCCATTGGTGGAATGCATAAAATACAGGCAAATAATGCATACAATACAGGCAAATAAAATATATTTACTACATGAAATGTTATTGCTTTTTGCAAATGTTTTCTTTGAGATACAATATGTTGCTTTTAAGTGTCTGTCTACCTATTGTATTTCTTGCTATCTTCCTCTACCTACCTACCAACTGTGTTCCTTCCTTCCTTCCTTCCTTCCTTCCTCTTTCTTTCTTTCTTTCTTTCGTCCTTCCTTCCTTCCTTCCTTCTTTCATCTATCTATCCATCCATCCATCCATCCATCCATCCATCCATCCATCCATCCATCCATGCATCCATCTATCTATCTATATCTGAGATATCTTCTAATATCTCAGAGGTTACCACAAAGAAGAGGGAGTCAAGCTATTCTCCAAAGCACCTGAGGGCAGAACAAAAAGCAATGGGTGGAAACTAACCCAGGAGAGAAGCAACTTAGAATAGAGTTAATGTAGATCAATCAATCAGAATAGAGCTATCTCAGAGGTTGCCACAAAGAAGAGGGAGTCAAGGTCCATTCCAACTCTGCTATTGTAAACATAGAAAAGGTTTCTCTTGAGCATCTCACTGAGGTCCATGTGTCCATCCTCTCTCTCCTGCAGTGTTGGCTTACATGCAGTTTGTGGAAGACTATTGTGAACCTCAGTCTACCAGACTCCACAAAATGAGCACATCTATCAGCAGAAGAATAAGCACCTGATGGAGGTCTATGGGTTCAGTGACTCCTTCAGCAGTGCTGTCTCTGGCCAGTCTCTGGCCCCACCACCGGATCTCCCACCCAAATAGAGGCAATTGGTGAGTTCTTGTTCTTCTTGTTTTTCCCAGCTCCAACTTGGTCCAGTACCTTCTTGCCCACCCTAAGAGATAAGGAGCCTCCCTTTTGGTCCGTGGTCCACATCTCTTGGCTTTTGGGGGGGTTTGTATCAGTTCGTACCGGTTCAGACTGGTTTGTACCGGTTTGTACTGGTCGGAACTATTTCAAACCGGTCCAAACCGGTTCAAACCGGTTCAAACTGGTCCAAACCAGTTCAAACCGGTTCAAACCGATCGGAACTGGTTCAAACCGGTTCAGACCGATTCAAACCAGTCGGAACCGGTTCAAACAGGTTCAAAGCAGTTCAAACCGGTCGGAACCGGTTCAAACCGGTTCAAACCGGTCGGAACCGGTTTGAACCTAGAATAGAGTTAATGTAGATCAATCAATCAGAATAGAGCTATCTCAGAGGTTGCCACAAAGAAGAGGGAGTCAAGGTCCATTCCAACTCTGCTATTGTAAACATAGAAAAGGTTTCTCTTGAGCATCTCACTGAGGTCCATGTGTCCATCCTCTCTCTCCTGCAGTGTTGGCTTACATGCAGTTTGTGGAAGACTATTCTGAACCTCAGTCTACCAGACCCCACAAAATGAGCACATCTATCAGCAGAAGAATAAGCACCTGATGGAGGTCTATGGGTTCAGTGACTCCTTCAGCAGTGCTGTCTCTGGCCAGTCTCTGGCCCCACCACCGGATCTCCCACCCAAATAGAGGCAATTGGTGAGTTCTTGTTCTTCTTGTTTTTCCCAGCTCCAACTTGGTCCAGTACCTTCTTGCCCACCCTAAGAGATAAGGAGCCTCCCTTTTGGTCCGTGGTCCACATCTCTTGGCTTTTGGGGGGGTTTGTATCAGTTCGTACCGGTTCAGACTGGTTTGTACCGGTTTGTACTGGTCGGAACTATTTCAAACCGGTCCAAACCGGTTCAAACCGGTTCAAACTGGTCCAAACCAGTTCAAACCGGTTCAAACCGATCGGAACTGGTTCAAACCGGTTCAGACCGATTCAAACCAGTCGGAACCGGTTCAAACAGGTTCAAAGCAGTTCAAACCGGTCGGAACCGGTTCAAACCGGTTCAAACCGGTCGGAACCGGTTTGAACCGGTTCTGACCGGTTTGAACCGGTTTGAACCAGTTCCGACCGGTTTGAACCGGTTCCGACCAGTTCCGGTTCCGACCGGTTTGAACCGGTTCCAACCGGTTTAAACCGGTTCCGACCAGTTGCAACCAGTTTGAACCGGTTTGAACCAGTTCCGACCGGTTTGAACCGGTTCCGACTGGTTTGAACCAGTTCCAACCGGTTTGAACCGGTTCTGACTGGTTTAGATTGGTTCCGACCGGTTTGAAGCAGTTCTGACCGGTTTGAACCGGTTAAGGGCAGTTCCGGTTCCGACCGGTTTGAACCGGTTCCAACCGGTTTAAACCGGTTCTGACCAGTTGCAACCAGTTTGAACCAGTTTAAACCGGTTCTGACTGGTTTGAACCGGCTTGAACCGGTTCCGACCGGTTTGAACCGGGTTGAACCGGTTCCGACGGGTTTGAACCGGTTCCGACCGGTTTGAACCGGTTCCGATCGGTTTGAACTGGTTTGAACCGGTTCCGAACGGTTTGAACCAGTTTGAACCGGGTCCGACTGGTTTGAACCGGTTCCGACTGGTTTGAACCAGTTTGAACCGGTTCCGACCGGTTTGAACTATTAAGCAGTGGAACAGCTTGCCACCAGAAGTTATGGATGCCCCAACACTGGATGTGTTTTTAAGAAGAGACTGGAAAACCATTTGTCTTACACGGTATAGGAAATTTCCTTCCTTCCTTCCTTCCTTCCTTCCTTCCTTCCTTCCTTCCTTCCTTCCTTCCTTCATCTATCTATCTATCTATCTATCTATCTATCTATCTATCTATCTATCTATCTATCTATCTATCTATCTATCTATCTATCTATCTATCTCCTTGATTAGTTTCCACCCATTGGTGAAATGCATACAATACAGGCAAATAAAATATATTTACTACATGAAATGTTATTGCTTTTTGCAAATGTTTTCTTTGAGATACAATATGTTGCTTTTAAGTGTCTGTCTACCTATTGTATTTCTTGATTTGTCCCTCTACCTACCTACCTACCTACCTAACCAGAGAGGGTGCTCTATTCTGATTGATTGATCACACCCACAAAACATTAGGGGAAAATTTTGAATTTCACCACGGGTACAGGCTATGGGGGGCAACTCTCCTCTTCGCAGCGCTTCTTCCTATGATGGAACCAATGGGAATTCTCAGACAAGGTACGTAGGTAAGTAGGTAGATAGGTAGGTAGGTAGAGGGAGAAAGCAAGAAATACAATAGGTAGACAGACACTTAAAAGCAACTCTGCTATTGTTTTATTGTATTGCATGTAAACCTTTGAGGCAAGAAGAGCCTTAATAAAACAATACAATAATACAATAGCAGAGTTGGAAGGGACCTTGTAGGTCTTCTAGTCCCACCCCCTGCGTGGGCAGGAACCTTATACCATTTCAGACAAATGGCTATCTAACATCTTTTTAAAATCTTCCAGGGTTGGGGCATTCACAACTTCTGGAGGCAAGCTGTTCCAGAGGTTAATTGTTCTAACTGTCAGGAAATTTATTCTTAGTTCTAAGTTGCTTCTCTCCTTGATTAGTTTCCACCCATTGGTGGAATGCATACAATACAGGCAAATAATGCATACAATACAGGAAAATAAAATATATTTACTACATGAAATGTTATTGCTTCATTTAAACGTTTGAGGCAAGAAGAAGAGCCTGTATTGTAGGTAGGTAGATAAGTAGGTAAAGGGATATAGAGGGAGAGAAATAGAAAGGGAAAGAGAAATACAGTAGGTAGGTAGGGAGAGTGTGTGTGTGTGTAGGTAGGTAGAAGGATAGAGAGAGAAATAGAAAGAGAGAGAGAAATACAGTAGGTATGTAGGGGGAGAGGGAGAATGTGTGTGTACTGTAGGTAGGTAGAAGGATGAGAGAGAAATAGAGAGAAATACAGTAGGTAGGATGGGAGAGAGAGTGTGTGTGTGTAGGTAGAAGTGTATATATATATAGGGACCACCTTTGGTGGGAAGGTAACAGCATTCTGTGTGCCTTTGGTGTTTAGTCATGCCGGCCACATGACCACAGAGATGTCTTTCGACAGCGCTGGTTCTTCAGCTTTGTGTGTGTGTGTGTATGTATGTATATATATATGTATGTATGTATGTATGTATGTATGTGTGTGTGTATATATATATATATATATATATATACACATACACACACACACACACACACAGAGAAAGTAAGGCGTGTGTGTGTGTGTGTGTGTGTGTAGTCAGGTAGGTAGAAGGAGAGAGAGAGAGAGAGAGAGAGAAATGGAGAAATACAGTAGGTAGGTAGAAAGAGAGAGAGAGGGAGATTAGGTAGGTAGGTTGATGTTCTCAGGTTCTCCTTGTAGGTCTTCTAGTCCGACCCCCTGCATGGGCAGGAACCTTATACCATTTCAGACAAATGGCTATCTAACATCTTTTTAAAGTCTTCCAGGGTTGGGGCATTCACCACTTCCAGAGGCAAGCTGTTCCAGAGGTTAATTGTTCTAACTGTCAGGAAATTTCTCCTTAGTTCTAAGTTGCTTCTCTCCTTGATTAGTTTCCACCCATTGGTGGAATGCATACAATACAGGTAAATAATGCATGTAAACCTTTGAGGCAAGAAGCGCCTTAATAAAACAATACAATAATACAATAGCAGAGTTGGAAGGGACCTTGTAGGTCTTCTAGTCCAACTCCCTGCGTGGGCAGGAACCTTATACCATTTCAGACAAGGTAGGTAGGTAGGTAGGCAGGTAGGTAGGTAGAGGGAGAAAGCAAGAAATACAACGGGTAGACAGACACTTAAAAGCAACTCTGCTATTGTTTTATTTTATTGCATGTAAACCTTTGAGGCAAGAAGAGCCTTAAAAAAACAATACAATAATACAATAGCAGAGTTGGAAGGGACCTTGTAGGTCTTCTAGTCCAACCCCCTGCGTGGGCAAGAACCTTATACCATTTCAGACAAATGGCTATCTAACATCTTTTTAAAGTCTTCCAGAGTTGAGGCATTCACAACTTCTGGAGGCAAGCTGTTCCAGAGGTTAATTGTTCTAACTGTCAGGAAATTTCTCCTTAGTTCTAAGTTGCTTCTCTCCTTGATTAGTTTCCACCCATTGGTGGAATGCATACAATACAGGCAAATAATGCATACAATACAGGCAAATAAAATATATTTACTACATGAAATGTTATTGCTTCATTTAAACCTTTGAGGCAAGAAGAAGAGCCTGTATTGTAGGTAGGTAGGTAAGTAGGTAAAGGGATATATAGAGAGAGAAATAGAGAGGGAAAGAGAAATACAGTAGGTAGGTAGGGAGAGAGAGTGTCTGTGTAGGTAGGTAGGTAGGTAGGTAGGTAGATAAAACGGGAGAGAAAGAAATATAGTAGGTATGTAGGGGGAGGAGAATGTGTGTGTGTGTAGGTAGGTAGGTAGGTAGAAAGATAGAGAGAGAAATAGAAAGAGAGAGAGAAATACAATAGGTATGTAGGGGGAGAGGGAGAATGTGTGTGTACTGTAGGTAGGTAGAATGATGAGAGAGAAATAGAGAGAAATACAGTAGGTAGGATGGGAGAGAGAGAGTGTGTGTGTAGGTAGAAGTGTATATATATATAGGGACCACCTTTGATGGGAAGGTAACAGCATTCTGTGTGCCTTTGGTGTTTAGTCATGCCGGCCATATGACCACAGAGATGTCTTTGGACAGCGCTGGCTCTTCAGCTTTGTCTGTGTGTGTGTGTGTGTGTGTGTGTGTGTGTGTGTGTGTATGTATGTATGTATGCTATTGTTTTATTGTATTGCATGTAAACCTTTGAGGCAAGAAGAGCCTTAATAAAACAATACAATAATACAATAGCAGAGTTGGAAGGGACCTTGTAGGTCTTCTAGTCCAACCCCCTGCTTGGGCAGGAACCTTATACCATTTCAGACAAATGGCTATCTAACATCTTTTTAAAGTCTTCCAGGGTTGGGGCATTCACAACTTCTGGAGGCAAGCTATTCCAGAGGTTAATTGTAGGCAAATAAAATATATTTACTCCATGAAATGTTATTGCTTCATTTAAACCTTTGAGGCAAGAAGAAGAGCCTGTATTGTAGATAGGTAGGTAGATAGGTAGTTGGACTAGAAGACCTACAAGGTCCCTTCCAACTCTGCTATTGTTTTATTGTATTGCATGTAAACCTTTGAGGCAAGAAGCGCCTTAATAAAACAATAAAATTGCATGCATAGTCCTATGGAGGCTTATAGAGTGCTGCTGGGGGCTGGGGGAGGGGGAAACGGCCCGTTTGAGGCTAATTTCTGCCCTCCCCAGCCCCCAGCAGCACTCTATAAGCCTCCATAGGACTATGCATGCAATTTATTTGACCCAAAAATGTCCCGTTTTCGCGATAAATGGGGCGGTTTTTTTGTTCCCCCCGACCCCACCAGGAGCATTTTGCAAGCCCCCCCAAGCCTAGTCATGCTTTTTATTTGAAGAAAATCGGCCCCGTTTTCGCGGAGAAAGAGCAGTTTGGAGGAAGTATGCAAAGCGCAAAAAAACCCTTTTTGCCTCCTGGAACCCCGCCCCCTTCTCCAAACTGGTTGTGCCGAGTCTTATGGAGTGCCTAGTCTCCTGGGTAAACGGGGCTTTTTTTTTGCTCATTTTTCACACACCCCCCCAGCTCACTCTGCAAGCCCCCCCCCCCCCCCCAAGGCTACGTATGCTTTTTATTTTTTAAAAAAACAGCCTCATTTTCACGGAGAAATGGGCTGTTTTGGAAGTTGGCCGAGTGCAAAGGCTCCCCCCCCCCCCAACCTTTCGGAAGGCTCTAACTTTTTCTGAGCAAGCAGAAACGACGTTTTAAGGTTTGTCTGCGATTTCCTTCTGCAGGACATAAATAAATACACCTGAGAACATCAACCTACCTACCTAATCTCCCCCCCCCTCTCTTTCTACCTACCTACTGTATTTGTCCATTTCTCTCTCTCTCTCTCTATCCTTCTACCTACCTGACTACACACACACAAACACACACACCCTCCCTACTTTCTCTCTCTCTCTCTCTCTCTCTCTCTCTCTCTGTGTGTGTGTGTGTGTATATATACACACACACACATATACACATACATACACACACACACACACACACACACACACACACACAGAGACATCTCTGTGGTCATATGGCCGGCATGACTAAACACCAAAGGCACACAGAATGCTGTTACCTTCCCACCAAAGGTGGTCCCTATATATATATACACTTCTACCTACACACACTCTCTCCCTCTCCCATCCTACCTACTGTATTTCTCTCTATTTCTCTCTCATCCTTCTACTTACCTACAGTACACACACATTCTCCCTCTCCCCCTACATACCTATTGTATTTCTCTCTCTATTTCTCTCTCTATCCTTCTACCTACCTACACACACACACTCTCTCCCTACCTACCTACTGTATTTCTCTATCTTTCTATTTCTCTCTCTATCTTTCTACCTACCTACCTACACACACACACATTCTCCTCCCCCTACATACCTACTATATTTCTTTCTCTCCCGTTTTATCTACCTACCTACCTACCTACCTACACAGACACTCTCCCTACCTATCTACTGTATTTCTCTAATAATAAATAACTATTAAAGACACAGGCAGGCGCTGCAGAGCCCAGAACGGGGTTTCAGAAGACGCAACGCCTGAAAAACACGGGATGTGCAGAGAAATGCAGGCTACAACCAGCGAATCATATTTTCTCAGTATGCGAGGAAGCCCCAGCGGACCAATAGGAAGATATCTCAGATATAGATAGATAGATAGATAGATAGATAGATAGATAGATAGATAGATAGATAGATAGATAGATAGATAGATAGATAGATAGATGAAGGAGGGAAGGAAGGAAGGAAGGAAGGATGGAAGAAAGAAAGAAAGAAAGAAAGAAGGAAGAAAGAAAGAAAGAAAGAAAGAAAGAAAGAAAGAAAGAAAGAAAGAAAGAAAGAAAGAAAGAAAGAAAGAAAGAAAGAAAGAAAGAAAGAAAGAAAGAAAGAAAGGACTAGATGACCTCCAAGGTGCCTTCCAACTCTCCAAAACACCTGATGGCAGAACAAGAAGCAATGGATTCCTCACCTATCAGTATGGTTAAGAGGGGGCTGACTTTTCCAAGCCATTAAAAGGTCATCTATGTTGGCAAAAGTTCATGTAGGTCGGCAGGTGCAACTTTACAGTTGAGCCAACTGAACCATGAACAATGTTTCAAATAAGGGCATACAAGCAGGAGTCATGACCCAGCTATTTACATATAGAGCAAGTGGATGTATACACTTCATCCCCTCCTTTTTTATTTTGTTAAGGTTCTTCTTCTTGCCTCAAAGTTTTAAATGAATTTAAATTTATTTTGAAATTTGAAATTTGAAATATGAATTTAAATTTAAAATTGAAATTGAAATTTCAAAGTTGGAAGTTGAAATTTGGAATTTAAATTTAATTTGAAATTTGAATTTTGAAACCTCTTAGGGATTGTAGACTGCATTTCTCTGCACATCCCGTGTTTCTAAGGCTTCTGAAACCCTGTTCTGGGCTCTGCAGCACCTGCCTGTGTTTCTAATACTTATTTATTTATTTTATTTATTTTATTAAATTTCTAGACCGCCCCCTAGGTTACCACAAAGAAGAGGGAGTCAAGCTATTCTCCAAAGCACCTGAGGGCAGAACAAAAAGCAATGGGTGGAAACTAACCCAGGAGAGAAGCAACTTAGAATAGAGTTAATGTAGATCAATCAATCAGAATAGAGCTATCTCAGAGGTTGCCACAAAGAAGAGGGAGTCAAGGTCCATTCCAACTCTGCTATTGTAAACATAGAAAAGGTTTCTCTTGAGCATCTCACTGAGGTCCATGTGTCCATCCTCTCTCTCCTGCAGTGTTGGCTTACATGCAGTTTGTGGAAGACTATTCTGAACCTCAGTCTACCAGACCCCACAAAATGAGCACATCTATCAGCAGAAGAATAAGCACCTGATGGAGGTCTATGGGTTCAGCAGTGCTGTCTCTGGCCAGTCTCTGGCCCCACCACCGGATCTCCCACCCAAATAGAGGCAATTGGTGAGTTCTTGTTCTTCTTGTTTTTCCCAGCTCCAACTTGGTCCAGTAACTTCTTGCCCACCCTAAGAGATAAGGAGCCTCCCTTTTGGTCCGTGGTCCACATCTCTTGGCTTTTGGGGGGGTTTGTATCAGTTCGTACCGGTTCAGACTGGTTTGTACCGGTTTGTACTGGTCGGAACTATTTCAAACCGGTCCAAACCGGTTCAAACCGGTTCAAACTGGTCCAAACCAGTTCAAACCGGTTCAAACCGATCGGAACTGGTTCAAACCGGTTCAGACCGATTCAAACCAGTCGGAACCGGTTCAAACAGGTTCAAAGCAGTTCAAACCGGTCGGAACCGGTTCAAACCGGTTCAAACCGGTCGGAACCGGTTTGAACCGGTTCCGACCGGTTTGAACCGGTTCCGACCGGTTTGAACCGGTTCCGACCGGTTTGAACCGGTTCTGACTGGTTTAGATTGGTTCCGACCGGTTTGAAGCAGTTCTGACCGGTTTGAACCGGTTCCGACCAGTTCCGGTTCCGACCGGTTTGAACCGGTTCCGACCGGTTTGAACCGGTTCCAACCGGTTTGAACTAGTTTGAACCGGTTTGAACCGGTTCTGACTGGTTTGAACCGGTTCCGACCGGTTTAAACCGGTTCTGACCGGTTTGAACCGGTTCCGACCGGTTTGAACCGGTTCCAACCGGTCCTAACCGGTTCCAACCGGTCCTAACCGGTTCCAACCGGTTTGAACCGGTTTGAACCAGTTCCAACCGGTTTAAACCGGTTCTGACCAGTTGCAACCAGTTTGAACCAGTTTAAACCGGTTCTGACTGGTTTGAACCGGCTTGAACCGGTTCCGACCGGTTTGAACCGGGTTGAACCGGTTCCGACGGGTTTGAACCGGTTCCGACGGGTTTGAACCGGTTCCGACCAGTTCCGGTTCCGACCGGTTTGAACCGGTTCCAACCGGTTCCAACCGGTTCCAACCGGTTTGAACTAGTTTGAACCGGTTTGAACCGGTTCTGACCGGTTTGAACCGGTTCCGACTGGTTTGAACCGGTTCCAACCGGTTCTAACCGGTTCCAACCGGTTTGAACCGGTTTGAACCAGTTCCAACCGGTTTAAACCGGTTCTGACCAGTTGCAACCAGTTTGAACCAGTTTAAACCGGTTCTGACTGGTTTGAACCGGCTTGAACCGGTTCCGACCGGTTTAAACCGGGTTGAACCGGTTCCGACGGGTTTGAACCGGTTCCGACGGGTTTGAACCGGTTCCGATCGGTTTGAACTGGTTTGAACCGGTTCCGAACGGTTTGAACCAGTTTGAACCGGGTCCGACTGGTTTGAACCGGTTCCGACCGGTTTGAACCAGTTTGAACCGGTTCCGACCGGTTTGAACTATTAAGCACTGGAACAGCTTGCCACCAGAAGTTATGGATGCCCCAACACTGGATGTGTTTTTAAGGAGAGACTGGAAAACCATTTGTCTTACACGGTATAGGAAATTTCTTTCCTTCCTTCCTTCCTTCCTTCCTTCCTTCCTTCCTTCCTTCCTTCCTTCCTTCCTTCCTTCCTCCCTCCATCCATCCATCCATCCATCCATCCATCCATCCATCCATCCATCCATCCATCCATCCATCTATCTATCTATCTATCTATCTCCTTGATTAGTTTCCACCCATTGGTGAAATGCATACAATATGGGCAAATAAAATATATTTACTACATGAAATGTTATTGCTTTTTGCAAATGTTTTCTTTGAGATACAATATGTTGCTTTTAAGTGTCTGTCTACCTATTGTATTTCTTGATTTGTCCCTCTACCTACCTATCTACCTACCTAACCAGAGAGGGTGCTCTATTCCGATTGATTGATCACACCCACAAAACATTAGGGGAAAATTTTGAATTTCACCACGGGTACAGGCTATGGGGGGCGACTCTCCTCTTCGCAGTGCTTCTTCCTATGATGGAACCAATGGGAATTCTCAGACAAGGTACGTAGGTAAGTAGGTAGATAGGTAGGTAGGTAGAGGGAGAAAGCAAGAAATACAATAGGTAGACAGACACTTAAAAGCAACTCTGCTATTGTTTTATTGTATTGCATGTAAACCTTTGAGGCAAGAAGAGCCTTAATAAAACAATACAATAATACAATAGCAGAGTTGGAAGGGACCTTGTAGGTCTTCTAGTCCAACCCCCTGCGTGGGCAGGAACCTTATACCATTTCAGACAAATGGCTATCTAACATCTTTTTAAAATCTTCCAGGGTTGGGGCATTCACAACTTCTGGAGGCAAGCTGTTCCAGAGGTTAATTGTTCTAACTGTCAGGAAATTTCTTCTTAGTTCTAAGTTGCTTCTCTCCTTGATTAGTTTCCACCCATTGGTGGAATGCATACAATACAGGCAAATAATGCATACAATACAGGCAAATAAAATATATTTACTACATGAAATGTTATTGCTTCATTTAAACGTTTGAGGCAAGAAGAAGAGCCTGTATTGTAGGTAGGTAGGTAAGTAGGTAAAGGGATATAGAGGGAGAGAAATAGAAAGGGAAAGAGAAATACAGTAGGTAGGTAGGGAGAGTGTCTGTGTAGGTAGGTAGGTAGGTAGATAAAACGGGAGAGAAAGAAATAGATAGATAGATAGATAGATAGATAGATAGATAGATAGATAGATAGATAGATAGATAGATAGATAGATAGATAGATGAAGGAAGGAAGGAAGGAAGGAAGGAAGGAAGGAAGGAAGGAAGGAAGGAAGGAAGGAAGGAAGGAAATTTCCTATACCGTGTAAGACAAATGGTTTTCCAGTCTCTTCTTAAAAACACATCCAGTGTTGGGGCATCCATAACTTCTGGTGGCAAGCTGTTCCACTGCTTAATAGTTCAAACCGGTCGGAACCGGTTCAAAACGGTCGGAACCGGTTCAAACTGGTTCAAACCGGTCAGATAAAATGGGAGAGAAAGAAATATAGTAGGTATGTAGAGGGAGGAGAATGTGTGTGTGTGTAGATAGGTAGGTAGAAAGATAGAGAGAGAAATAGCAAGATAGAGAAATACAGTAGGTAGGTAGGGAGAGAGAGTGTGTGTGTAGGTAGGTAGAAGGATAGAGAGAGAAATAGAAAGAGAGAGAGAAATACAATAGGTATGTAGGGGGAGAGGGAGAGTGTGTGTAGGTAGATGTGTATATATATATAGGGACCACCTTTGATGGGAAGGTAACATATTTAAAAGTCAGACGCGGGGGGCTATCCTAGGCCGGCTTGTTGGAATAAGTACGTCTTAAGACGTTGGCGGAAGAGGCGGAGGTCCGAGATGGTGCGAAGGTCGGGGGGTAGGTCGTTCCAGAGGGCCGGGCCCGCCACAGAGAAGGCTCTTCCCCTGGGTGTCGCCAGCCGGCATTGCCCGGCCGACGGCACCCGGAGTAGGCCCGCTCTGTGGGAGCGGACCGGACGAAGAGATGTATGGGGCAGGAGGCGGTCTCGTATATAAACCTTTGAGGCAAGAAGAAGAGCCTGTATTGTAGGTAGGTAGGTAAGTAGGTAAAGGAATATATAGAGAGAGAAATAGAGAGGGAAAGAGAAATACAGTAGGTAGGTAGGGAGAGAGAGTGTCTGTGTAGGTAGGTAGGTAGGTAGGTAGATAAAACGGGAGAGAAAGAAATATAGTAGGTATGTAGGGGGAGGAGAATGTGTGTGTGTGTAGGTAGGTAGGTAGAAAGATAGAGAGAGAAATAGAAAGATAGAGAAATACAGTAGGTAGGTAGGGAGAGTGTGTGTGTGTGTAGGTAGGTAGAAGGATAGAGAGAGAAATAGAAAGAGAGAGAGAAATACAATAGGTATGTAGGGGGAGAGGGAGAATGTGTGTGTACTGTAGGTAGGTCGAAGGATGAGAGAGAAATAGAGAGAAATACAGTAGGTAGGATGGGAGAGAGAGAGTGTGTGTGTAGGTAGAAGTGTATATATATATAGGGACCACCTTTGGTGGGAAGGTAACAGCATTCTGTGTGCCTTTGGTGTTTAGTCATGCCGGCCACATGACCACAGAGATGTCTTTGGAC
Source organism: Rhabdophis nuchalis (assembly GCA_039707465.1). Classification (NCBI taxonomy): domain Eukaryota; kingdom Metazoa; phylum Chordata; class Lepidosauria; order Squamata; family Natricidae; genus Rhabdophis; species Rhabdophis nuchalis. The sequence goes on along the minus strand of JBDLLF010000245.1, from coordinate 38,884 downwards.
AGCGCTGGTTCTTCAGTTTTGTGTGTGTGTTTGTGTATACAATACAGGCAAATAATGCATACAATACAGGCAAATAAAATATATTTACTACATGAAATGTTATTGCTTTTTGCAAATGTTTTCTTTGAGATACAATTTGTTGCTTTTATGTGTCTGTCTACCTATTGTATTTCTTGCTATCTTCCTCTACCTACCTACCTACCAACTGTGTTCCTTTCTTCCTTCCTTCCTCGTTCTTTCTTTCTTTCTTTCTTTCTTTCTTTCTTTCTTTCTTTCTTTCTTTCTGTCTTTCGTCCGTCCTTCCTTCCTTCCTTCCTTCCTTCTTTCATCTATCTATCTATCTATCCATCCATCCATCCATCCATCCATCCATGCATCCATGCATCCATGCATCCATCTATCTATCTATATCTGAGATATCTTCTAATATCTCAGAGGTTACCACAAAGAAGAGGGAGTCAAGCTATTCTCCAAAGCACCTGAGGGCAGAACAAAAAGCAATGGGTGGAAACTAACCCAGGAGAGAAGCAACTTAGAATAGAGTTAATGTAGATCAATCAATCAGAATAGAGCTATCTCAGAGGTTGCCACAAAGAAGAGGGAGTCAAGGTCCATTCCAACTCTGCTATTGTAAACATAGAAAAGGTTTCTCTTGAGCATCTCACTGAGGTCCATGTGTCCATCCTCTCTCTCCTGCAGTGTTGGCTTACATGCAGTTTGTGGAAGACTATTCTGAACCTCAGCCTACCAGACCCCACAAAATGAGCACATCTATCAGCAGAAGAATAAGCACCTGATGGAGGTCTATGGGTTCAGTGACTCCTTCAGCAGTGCTGTCTCTGGCCAGTCTCTGGCCCCACCACCGGATCTCCCACCCAAATAGAGGCAATTGGTGAGTTCTTGTTCTTCTTGTTTTTCCCAGCTCCATCTTGGTCCAGTACCTTCTTGCCCACCCTAAGAGATAAGGAGCCTCCCTTTTGGTCCGTGGTCCACATCTCTTGGCTTTTGGGGGGGGTTGTATCAGTTCGTACCGGTTCAGACTGGTTTGTACCGGTTTGTACTGGTCGGAACTATTTCAAACCGGTCCAAACCGGTTCAAACTGGTCCAAACCAGTTCAAACCGGTTCAAACCGATCGGAACCGGTTCAAACCGGTTCAGACCAATTCAAACCAGTCGGAACCGGTTCAAACAGGTTCAAAGCAGTTCAAACCGGTCGGAACCGGTTTGAACCGGTTCTGACCGGTTTCAACCGGTTCCGACCGGTTTGAACCAGTTCCAACCGGTTTGAACCGGTTCTGACTGGTTTGAACTGGTTCCGACCGGTTTGAACCGGTTCTGACCGGTTTGAACCGGTTTGAACCGGTTCCGACCAGTTCCGGTTCCGACCGGTTTGAACCGGTTCCGACCGGTTTGAACCGGTTCCGATCGGTTTGAACCGGTTTGAACCGGGTCCGACTGGTTTGAACCGGTTCCGACCGGTTTGAACCAGTTTGAACCGGTTCCGACCGGTTTGAACCGGTTCCGACCGGTTTGAACCGGTTCCGACCGGTTTGAACTATTAAGCAGTGGAACAGCTTGCCACCAGAAGTTATGGATGCCCCAACACTGGATGTGTTTTTAAGAAGAGACTGGAAAACCATTTGTCTTACACGGTATAGGAAATTTCCTTCCTTCCTTCCTTCCTTCCTTCCTCCCTCCCTCCCTCCCTCCCTCCCTCCCTCCCTCCCTCCCTCCCTCCCTCCCTCCATCCATCCATCCATCCATCCATCCATCTATATATCTATCTCCTTGATTAGTTTCCACCCATTGGTGAAATGCATACAATACAGGCAAATAAAATATATTTACTACATTTTTGCCTCCTGGAACCCCGGCCCCTTCTCCAAACTGGCTGTGCCGAGCCTTATGGAGTGCCTAGTCTCCTGGGTAAACGGGGCTTTTTTTTTTGCTCATTTTTCACCCCCCCCCCAGCTCACTCTGCAAGCCCCCCTCCCAAGGCTACGTATGCTTTTTATTTAAAAAAAAAACAGCCTCATTTTCACGGAGAAATGGGCTGTTTTGGAAGTTTGCCGAGTGCAAAGGCTCCCCCCCCCCAACCTTTCGGAAGGCTCTAACTTTTTCTGAGCAAGCAGAAACGACGTTTTAAGGTTTGTCTGCGATTTCCTTCTGCAGGACATAAATAAACACACCTGAGAACATCAACCTACCTACCTAATCTCCCTCTCTCTCTCTTTCTACCTACCTACTGTATTTCTCCATTTCTCTCTCTCTCTCTCTCTCTCTCTCTCTCTCTCTCTATCCTTCTACTACCTGACTACACACACACACACACCCTCCCTACTTTCTTTCTCTGTGTGTGTGTGTTTGTGTGTGTGTGTGTATATACATACATACATACATACATATATATATATATACATACACACACACACACACACACACAAAGCTGAAGAGCCAGCGCTGTCCAAAGACATCTCTGTGGTCATATGGCCGGCATGATTAAACACCAAAGGCACACAGAATGCTGTTACCTTCCCATCAAAGGTGGTCCCTATATATATATACACTTCTACCTACACACACTCTCCCTCTTCCCCTACATACCTATTGTATTTCTCTCTCTCTTTCTATTTCTCTCTCTATCCTTCTACCTACCTACACACACACACTCTCTCCCTACCTACCTACTGTATTTCTCTATCTTTCTATTTCTCTCTCTATCTTTCTACCTACCTACCTACACACACACACACATTCTCCTCCCTCTACATACCTACTATATTTCTTTCTCTACCATTTTATCTACCTACCTAACTACCTACCTACACAGACACTCTCTCTCCCTACCTACCTACTGTATTTCTCTTTCCCTCTCTATTTCTCTCTCTATATATCCCTTTACCTACTTACCTACCTACCTACAATACAGGCTCTTCTTCTTGCCTCAAAGGTTTAAATGAAGCAATAACATTTCATGTAGTAAATATATTTTATTTGCCTGTATTGTATGCATTATTTGCCTGTATTGTATGCATTCCACCAATGGGTGGAAACTAATCAAGGGGAGAAGCAACTTAGAACTACGCCCCCTAGAATTCGGATTGGAAAACCGAGGTCGCCAATGGATTCCTAGCCCATCGATATGGTTAGGAGAGGATCGACTTTTCAAACCCACACCCCTCTACACTTCCAGGTGAAATACATGGGGAAATCCAATAGGGGGTAAAACCAAATTAGGTTTAGGGTTACGCCCCCTTAAGTTCGGATTGGAAACCGATGTCGCCAACGGATTCCTAGCCCATCGGTATTGTTAGGAGGGAGTCGACTTTTCGAACCCACCCCTATCTACCCTTCCGGGTGAAATACATGGGGAAATCCCATGGGGGGAAAACCCAAATTAGGGTTAGGGTTACGCCCCCTTGAATTCGGATTGGAAAACCGATGTCGCCAATGGATTCCTAGTCCATCGGTATGGTTAGGCAAGGGTCGGCATTTCAAACCCACACCCCTCTACGCTTCCGGGTGAAATACATGGGGAAATCCCATGGGGGGAAAAACCAAATTAGGGTTAGGGTTACGCCCCCTTGAATTCGGATTGGAAAACCGATGTCACCAATGGATTCCTAGCCCATCGGTATTGTTAGGAGAGGGTCGGCATTTCAAACCCACACCCCTCTACGCTTCGGGGTGAAATACATGGGGAAATCCTATAGGGGGGGAAACCAAATTAGGGTTAGGGTTACGCCCCCTTGAATTTGGATTGGAAAACCGACATTGCCAATGGATTCTTAGCCCATCGCACACACACACACAGAGAGAGAAAGTAGGGAGGGTGTGTGTGTGTGTGTGTGTGTGTGTGTAGTCAGGTAGGTAGAAGGAGAGAGAGAGAGAGAGAGAGAGAAATGGAGAAATACAGTAGGTAGGTAGAAAGAGAGAGAGAGGGAGATTAGGTAGGTAGGTTGATGTTCTCAGGTTCTCCTTGTAGGTCTTCTAGTCCGACCCCCTGCGTGGGCAGGAACCTTATACCATTTCAGACAAATGGCTATCTAACATCTTTTTAAAGTCTTCCAGGGTTGGGGCATTCACAACTTCTGGAGGCAAGCTGTTCCAGAGGTTAATTGTTCTAACTGTCAGGAAATTTCTCCTTAGTTCTAAGTTCTTCTCTCCTTGATTAGTTTCCACCCATTGGTGGAATGCATAAAATACAGGCAAATAATGCATACAATACAGGCAAATAAAATATATTTACTACATGAAATGTTATTGCTTTTTGCAAATGTTTTCTTTGAGATACAATATGTTGCTTTTAAGTGTCTGTCTACCTATTGTATTTCTTGCTATCTTCCTCTACCTACCTACCAACTGTGTTCCTTCCTTCCTTCCTTCCTTCCTTCCTCTTTCTTTCTTTCTTTCTTTCTTTCGTCCTTCCTTCCTTCCTTCCTTCTTTCATCTATCTATCCATCCATCCATCCATCCATCCATCCATCCATCCATCCATCCATCCATCCATGCATCCATCTATCTATCTATATCTGAGATATCTTCTAATATCTCAGAGGTTACCACAAAGAAGAGGGAGTCAAGCTATTCTCCAAAGCACCTGAGGGCAGAACAAAAAGCAATGGGTGGAAACTAACCCAGGAGAGAAGCAACTTAGAATAGAGTTAATGTAGATCAATCAATCAGAATAGAGCTATCTCAGAGGTTGCCACAAAGAAGAGGGAGTCAAGGTCCATTCCAACTCTGCTATTGTAAACATAGAAAAGGTTTCTCTTGAGCATCTCACTGAGGTCCATGTGTCCATCCTCTCTCTCCTGCAGTGTTGGCTTACATGCAGTTTGTGGAAGACTATTGTGAACCTCAGTCTACCAGACTCCACAAAATGAGCACATCTATCAGCAGAAGAATAAGCACCTGATGGAGGTCTATGGGTTCAGTGACTCCTTCAGCAGTGCTGTCTCTGGCCAGTCTCTGGCCCCACCACCGGATCTCCCACCCAAATAGAGGCAATTGGTGAGTTCTTGTTCTTCTTGTTTTTCCCAGCTCCAACTTGGTCCAGTACCTTCTTGCCCACCCTAAGAGATAAGGAGCCTCCCTTTTGGTCCGTGGTCCACATCTCTTGGCTTTTGGGGGGGTTTGTATCAGTTCGTACCGGTTCAGACTGGTTTGTACCGGTTTGTACTGGTCGGAACTATTTCAAACCGGTCCAAACCGGTTCAAACCGGTTCAAACTGGTCCAAACCAGTTCAAACCGGTTCAAACCGATCGGAACTGGTTCAAACCGGTTCAGACCGATTCAAACCAGTCGGAACCGGTTCAAACAGGTTCAAAGCAGTTCAAACCGGTCGGAACCGGTTCAAACCGGTTCAAACCGGTCGGAACCGGTTTGAACCTAGAATAGAGTTAATGTAGATCAATCAATCAGATAGAGCTATCTCAGAGGTTGCCACAAAGAAGAGGGAGTCAAGGTCCATTCCAACTCTGCTATTGTAAACATAGAAAAGGTTTCTCTTGAGCATCTCACTGAGGTCCATGTGTCCATCCTCTCTCTCCTGCAGTGTTGGCTTACATGCAGTTTGTGGAAGACTATTCTGAACCTCAGTCTACCAGACCCCACAAAATGAGCACATCTATCAGCAGAAGAATAAGCACCTGATGGAGGTCTATGGGTTCAGTGACTCCTTCAGCAGTGCTGTCTCTGGCCAGTCTCTGGCCCCACCACCGGATCTCCCACCCAAATAGAGGCAATTGGTGAGTTCTTGTTCTTCTTGTTTTTCCCAGCTCCAACTTGGTCCAGTACCTTCTTGCCCACCCTAAGAGATAAGGAGCCTCCCTTTTGGTCCGTGGTCCACATCTCTTGGCTTTTGGGGGGGTTTGTATCAGTTCGTACCGGTTCAGACTGGTTTGTACCGGTTTGTACTGGTCGGAACTATTTCAAACCGGTCCAAACCGGTTCAAACCGGTTCAAACTGGTCCAAACCAGTTCAAACCGGTTCAAACCGATCGGAACTGGTTCAAACCGGTTCAGACCGATTCAAACCAGTCGGAACCGGTTCAAACAGGTTCAAAGCAGTTCAAACCGGTCGGAACCGGTTCAAACCGGTTCAAACCGGTCGGAACCGGTTTGAACCGGTTCTGACCGGTTTGAACCGGTTTGAACCAGTTCCGACCGGTTTGAACCGGTTCCGACCAGTTCCGGTTCCGACCGGTTTGAACCGGTTCCAACCGGTTTAAACCGGTTCCGACCAGTTGCAACCAGTTTGAACCGGTTTGAACCAGTTCCGACCGGTTTGAACCGGTTCCGACTGGTTTGAACCAGTTCCAACCGGTTTGAACCGGTTCTGACTGGTTTAGATTGGTTCCGACCGGTTTGAAGCAGTTCT
>JBDLLF010000245.1:0-27500 GCA_039707465.1 Rhabdophis nuchalis | reverse complement strand
GTGGTCCCTATATATATATACACTTCTACCTACACACACTCTCTCCCTCTCCCATCCTACCTACTGTATTTCTCTCTATTTCTCTCTCATCCTTCTACTTACCTACAGTACACACACATTCTCCCTCTCCCCCTACATACCTATTGTATTTCTCTCTCTATTTCTCTCTCTATCCTTCTACCTACCTACACACACACACTCTCTCCCTACCTACCTACTGTATTTCTCTATCTTTCTATTTCTCTCTCTATCTTTCTACCTACCTACCTACACACACACACATTCTCCTCCCCCTACATACCTACTATATTTCTTTCTCTCCCGTTTTATCTACCTACCTACCTACCTACCTACACAGACACTCTCCCTACCTATCTACTGTATTTCTCTAATAATAAATAACTATTAAAGACACAGGCAGGCGCTGCAGAGCCCAGAACGGGGTTTCAGAAGACGCAACGCCTGAAAAACACGGGATGTGCAGAGAAATGCAGGCTACAACCAGCGAATCATATTTTCTCAGTATGCGAGGAAGCCCCAGCGGACCAATAGGAAGATATCTCAGATATAGATAGATAGATAGATAGATAGATAGATAGATAGATAGATAGATAGATAGATAGATAGATAGATAGATAGATAGATAGATAGATGAAGGAGGGAAGGAAGGAAGGAAGGAAGGATGGAAGAAAGAAAGAAAGAAAGAAAGAAAGAAGGAAGGAAAGAAAGAAAGAAAGAAAGAAAGAAAGAAAGAAAGAAAGAAAGAAAGAAAGAAAGAAAGAAAGAAAGAAAGAAAGGACTAGATGACCTCCAAGGTGCCTTCCAACTCTCCAAAACACCTGATGGCAGAACAAGAAGCAATGGATTCCTCACCTATCAGTATGGTTAAGAGGGGGCTGACTTTTCCAAGCCATTAAAAGGTCATCTATGTTGGCAAAAGTTCATGTAGGTCGGCAGGTGCAACTTTACAGTTGAGCCAACTGAACCATGAACAATGTTTCAAATAAGGGCATACAAGCAGGAGTCATGACCCAGCTATTTACATATAGAGCAAGTGGATGTATACACTTCATCCCCTCCTTTTTTATTTTGTTAAGGTTCTTCTTCTTGCCTCAAAGTTTTAAATGAATTTAAATTTATTTTGAAATTTGAAATTTGAAATATGAATTTAAATTTAAAATTGAAATTGAAATTTCAAAGTTGGAAGTTGAAATTTGGAATTTAAATTTAATTTGAAATTTGAATTTTGAAACCTCTTAGGGATTGTAGACTGCATTTCTCTGCACATCCCGTGTTTCTAAGGCTTCTGAAACCCTGTTCTGGGCTCTGCAGCACCTGCCTGTGTTTCTAATACTTATTTATTTATTTTATTTATTTTATTAAATTTCTAGACCGCCCCCTAGGTTACCACAAAGAAGAGGGAGTCAAGCTATTCTCCAAAGCACCTGAGGGCAGAACAAAAAGCAATGGGTGGAAACTAACCCAGGAGAGAAGCAACTTAGAATAGAGTTAATGTAGATCAATCAATCAGAATAGAGCTATCTCAGAGGTTGCCACAAAGAAGAGGGAGTCAAGGTCCATTCCAACTCTGCTATTGTAAACATAGAAAAGGTTTCTCTTGAGCATCTCACTGAGGTCCATGTGTCCATCCTCTCTCTCCTGCAGTGTTGGCTTACATGCAGTTTGTGGAAGACTATTCTGAACCTCAGTCTACCAGACCCCACAAAATGAGCACATCTATCAGCAGAAGAATAAGCACCTGATGGAGGTCTATGGGTTCAGCAGTGCTGTCTCTGGCCAGTCTCTGGCCCCACCACCGGATCTCCCACCCAAATAGAGGCAATTGGTGAGTTCTTGTTCTTCTTGTTTTTCCCAGCTCCAACTTGGTCCAGTAACTTCTTGCCCACCCTAAGAGATAAGGAGCCTCCCTTTTGGTCCGTGGTCCACATCTCTTGGCTTTTGGGGGGGTTTGTATCAGTTCGTACCGGTTCAGACTGGTTTGTACCGGTTTGTACTGGTCGGAACTATTTCAAACCGGTCCAAACCGGTTCAAACCGGTTCAAACTGGTCCAAACCAGTTCAAACCGGTTCAAACCGATCGGAACTGGTTCAAACCGGTTCAGACCGATTCAAACCAGTCGGAACCGGTTCAAACAGGTTCAAAGCAGTTCAAACCGGTCGGAACCGGTTCAAACCGGTTCAAACCGGTCGGAACCGGTTTGAACCGGTTCCGACCGGTTTGAACCGGTTCCGACCGGTTTGAACCGGTTCCGACCGGTTTGAACCGGTTCTGACTGGTTTAGATTGGTTCCGACCGGTTTGAAGCAGTTCTGACCGGTTTGAACCGGTTCCGACCAGTTCCGGTTCCGACCGGTTTGAACCGGTTCCGACCGGTTTGAACCGGTTCCAACCGGTTTGAACTAGTTTGAACCGGTTTGAACCGGTTCTGACTGGTTTGAACCGGTTCCGACCGGTTTAAACCGGTTCTGACCGGTTTGAACCGGTTCCGACTGGTTTGAACCGGTTCCAACCGGTCCTAACCGGTTCCAACCGGTCCTAACCGGTTCCAACCGGTTTGAACCGGTTTGAACCAGTTCCAACCGGTTTAAACCGGTTCTGACCAGTTGCAACCAGTTTGAACCAGTTTAAACCGGTTCTGACTGGTTTGAACCGGCTTGAACCGGTTCCGACCGGTTTGAACCGGGTTGAACCGGTTCCGACGGGTTTGAACCGGTTCCGACGGGTTTGAACCGGTTCCGACCAGTTCCGGTTCCGACCGGTTTGAACCGGTTCCAACCGGTTCCAACCGGTTCCAACCGGTTTGAACTAGTTTGAACCGGTTTGAACCGGTTCTGACCGGTTTGAACCGGTTCCGACTGGTTTGAACCGGTTCCAACCGGTTCTAACCGGTTCCAACCGGTTTGAACCGGTTTGAACCAGTTCCAACCGGTTTAAACCGGTTCTGACCAGTTGCAACCAGTTTGAACCAGTTTAAACCGGTTCTGACTGGTTTGAACCGGCTTGAACCGGTTCCGACCGGTTTAAACCGGGTTGAACCGGTTCCGACGGGTTTGAACCGGTTCCGACGGGTTTGAACCGGTTCCGATCGGTTTGAACTGGTTTGAACCGGTTCCGAACGGTTTGAACCAGTTTGAACCGGGTCCGACTGGTTTGAACCGGTTCCGACCGGTTTGAACCAGTTTGAACCGGTTCCGACCGGTTTGAACTATTAAGCACTGGAACAGCTTGCCACCAGAAGTTATGGATGCCCCAACACTGGATGTGTTTTTAAGAAGAGACTGGAAAACCATTTGTCTTACACGGTATAGGAAATTTCTTTCCTTCCTTCCTTCCTTCCTTCCTTCCTTCCTTCCTTCCTTCCTTCCTTCCTTCCTTCCTTCCTTCCTTCCTTCCTCCATCCATCCATCCATCCATCCATCCATCCATCCATCCATCCATCCATCCATCCATCCATCTATCTATCTATCTATCTATCTCCTTGATTAGTTTCCACCCATTGGTGAAATGCATACAATATGGGCAAATAAAATATATTTACTACATGAAATGTTATTGCTTTTTGCAAATGTTTTCTTTGAGATACAATATGTTGCTTTTAAGTGTCTGTCTACCTATTGTATTTCTTGATTTGTCCCTCTACCTACCTATCTACCTACCTAACCAGAGAGGGTGCTCTATTCCGATTGATTGATCACACCCACAAAACATTAGGGGAAAATTTTGAATTTCACCACGGGTACAGGCTATGGGGGGCGACTCTCCTCTTCGCAGTGCTTCTTCCTATGATGGAACCAATGGGAATTCTCAGACAAGGTACGTAGGTAAGTAGGTAGATAGGTAGGTAGGTAGAGGGAGAAAGCAAGAAATACAATAGGTAGACAGACACTTAAAAGCAACTCTGCTATTGTTTTATTGTATTGCATGTAAACCTTTGAGGCAAGAAGAGCCTTAATAAAACAATACAATAATACAATAGCAGAGTTGGAAGGGACCTTGTAGGTCTTCTAGTCCAACCCCCTGCGTGGGCAGGAACCTTATACCATTTCAGACAAATGGCTATCTAACATCTTTTTAAAATCTTCCAGGGTTGGGGCATTCACAACTTCTGGAGGCAAGCTGTTCCAGAGGTTAATTGTTCTAACTGTCAGGAAATTTATTCTTAGTTCTAAGTTGCTTCTCTCCTTGATTAGTTTCCACCCATTGGTGGAATGCATACAATACAGGCAAATAATGCATACAATACAGGCAAATAAAATATATTTACTACATGAAATGTTATTGCTTCATTTAAACGTTTGAGGCAAGAAGAAGAGCCTGTATTGTAGGTAGGTAGGTAAGTAGGTAAAGGGATATAGAGGGAGAGAAATAGAAAGGGAAAGAGAAATACAGTAGGTAGGTAGGGAGAGTGTCTGTGTAGGTAGGTAGGTAGGTAGATAAAACGGGAGAGAAAGAAATAGATAGATAGATAGATAGATAGATAGATAGATAGATAGATAGATAGATAGATAGATAGATAGATAGATAGATAGATGAAGGAAGGAAGGAAGGAAGGAAGGAAGGAAGGAAGGAAGGAAGGAAGGAAGGAAGGAAATTTCCTATACCGTGTAAGACAAATGGTTTTCCAGTCTCTTCTTAAAAACACATCCAGTGTTGGGGCATCCATAACTTCTGGTGGCAAGCTGTTCCACTGCTTAATAGTTCAAACCGGTCGGAACCGGTTCAAAACGGTCGGAACCGGTTCAAACTGGTTCAAACCGGTCAGATAAAATGGGAGAGAAAGAAATATAGTAGGTATGTAGAGGGAGGAGAATGTGTGTGTGTGTAGATAGGTAGGTAGAAAGATAGAGAGAGAAATAGCAAGATAGAGAAATACAGTAGGTAGGTAGGGAGAGAGAGTGTGTGTGTAGGTAGGTAGAAGGATAGAGAGAGAAATAGAAAGAGAGAGAGAAATACAATAGGTATGTAGGGGGAGAGGGAGAGTGTGTGTAGGTAGATGTGTATATATATATAGGGACCACCTTTGATGGGAAGGTAACATATTTAAAAGTCAGACGCGGGGGGCTATCCTAGGCCGGCTTGTTGGAATAAGTACGTCTTAAGACGTTGGCGGAAGAGGCGGAGGTCCGAGATGGTGCGAAGGTCGGGGGGTAGGTCGTTCCAGAGGGCCGGGCCCGCCACAGAGAAGGCTCTTCCCCTGGGTGTCGCCAGCCGGCATTGCCCGGCCGACGGCACCCGGAGTAGGCCCGCTCTGTGGGAGCGGACCGGACGAAGAGATGTATGGGGCAGGAGGCGGTCTCGTATATAAACCTTTGAGGCAAGAAGAAGAGCCTGTATTGTAGGTAGGTAGGTAAGTAGGTAAAGGAATATATAGAGAGAGAAATAGAGAGGGAAAGAGAAATACAGTAGGTAGGTAGGGAGAGAGAGTGTCTGTGTAGGTAGGTAGGTAGGTAGGTAGATAAAACGGGAGAGAAAGAAATATAGTAGGTATGTAGGGGGAGGAGAATGTGTGTGTGTGTAGGTAGGTAGGTAGAAAGATAGAGAGAGAAATAGAAAGATAGAGAAATACAGTAGGTAGGTAGGGAGAGTGTGTGTGTGTGTAGGTAGGTAGAAGGATAGAGAGAGAAATAGAAAGAGAGAGAGAAATACAATAGGTATGTAGGGGGAGAGGGAGAATGTGTGTGTACTGTAGGTAGGTCGAAGGATGAGAGAGAAATAGAGAGAAATACAGTAGGTAGGATGGGAGAGAGAGAGTGTGTGTGTAGGTAGAAGTGTATATATATATAGGGACCACCTTTGGTGGGAAGGTAACAGCATTCTGTGTGCCTTTGGTGTTTAGTCATGCCGGCCACATGACCACAGAGATGTCTTTGGACAGCGCTGGTTCTTCAGTTTTGTGTGTGTGTTTGTGTATACAATACAGGCAAATAATGCATACAATACAGGCAAATAAAATATATTTACTACATGAAATGTTATTGCTTTTTGCAAATGTTTTCTTTGAGATACAATTTGTTGCTTTTATGTGTCTGTCTACCTATTGTATTTCTTGCTATCTTCCTCTACCTACCTACCTACCAACTGTGTTCCTTTCTTCCTTCCTTCCTCGTTCTTTCTTTCTTTCTTTCTTTCTTTCTTTCTTTCTTTCTTTCTTTCTGTCTTTCGTCCGTCCTTCCTTCCTTCCTTCCTTCCTTCCTTCTTTCATCTATCTATCTATCTATCCATCCATCCATCCATCCATCCATCCATGCATCCATGCATCCATGCATCCATCTATCTATCTATCTATATCTGAGATATCTTCTAATATCTCAGAGGTTACCACAAAGAAGAGGGAGTCAAGCTATTCTCCAAAGCACCTGAGGGCAGAACAAAAAGCAATGGGTGGAAACTAACCCAGGAGAGAAGCAACTTAGAATAGAGTTAATGTAGATCAATCAATCAGAATAGAGCTATCTCAGAGGTTGCCACAAAGAAGAGGGAGTCAAGGTCCATTCCAACTCTGCTATTGTAAACATAGAAAAGGTTTCTCTTGAGCATCTCACTGAGGTCCATGTGTCCATCCTCTCTCTCCTGCAGTGTTGGCTTACATGCAGTTTGTGGAAGACTATTCTGAACCTCAGCCTACCAGACCCCACAAAATGAGCACATCTATCAGCAGAAGAATAAGCACCTGATGGAGGTCTATGGGTTCAGTGACTCCTTCAGCAGTGCTGTCTCTGGCCAGTCTCTGGCCCCACCACCGGATCTCCCACCCAAATAGAGGCAATTGGTGAGTTCTTGTTCTTCTTGTTTTTCCCAGCTCCATCTTGGTCCAGTACCTTCTTGCCCACCCTAAGAGATAAGGAGCCTCCCTTTTGGTCCGTGGTCCACATCTCTTGGCTTTTGGGGGGGGTTGTATCAGTTCGTACCGGTTCAGACTGGTTTGTACCGGTTTGTACTGGTCGGAACTATTTCAAACCGGTCCAAACCGGTTCAAACTGGTCCAAACCAGTTCAAACCGGTTCAAACCGATCGGAACCGGTTCAAACCGGTTCAGACCAATTCAAACCAGTCGGAACCGGTTCAAACAGGTTCAAAGCAGTTCAAACCGGTCGGAACCGGTTTGAACCGGTTCTGACCGGTTTCAACCGGTTCCGACCGGTTTGAACCAGTTCCAACCGGTTTGAACCGGTTCTGACTGGTTTGAACTGGTTCCGACCGGTTTGAACCGGTTCTGACCGGTTTGAACCGGTTTGAACCGGTTCCGACCAGTTCCGGTTCCGACCGGTTTGAACCGGTTCCGATCGGTTTGAACCGGTTTGAACCGGGTCCGACTGGTTTGAACCGGTTCCGACCGGTTTGAACCAGTTTGAACCGGTTCCGACCGGTTTGAACTATTAAGCAGTGGAACAGCTTGCCACCAGAAGTTATGGATGCCCCAACACTGGATGTGTTTTTAAGAAGAGACTGGAAAACCATTTGTCTTACACGGTATAGGAAATTTCCTTCCTTCCTTCCTTCCTTCCTTCCTTCCTTCCTTCCTTCCTTCCTCCCTCCCTCCCTCCCTCCCTCCCTCCCTCCCTCCCTCCCTCCCTCCCTCCATCCATCCATCTATATATCTATCTCCTTGATTAGTTTCCACCCATTGGTGAAATGCATACAATACAGGCAAATAAAATATATTTACTACATTTTTGCCTCCTGGAACCCCGGCCCCTTCTCCAAACTGGCTGTGCCGAGCCTTATGGAGTGCCTAGTCTCCTGGGTAAACGGGGCTTTTTTTTTTGCTCATTTTTCACCCCCCCCCCCAGCTCACTCTGCAAGCCCCCCTCCCAAGGCTACGTATGCTTTTTATTTAAAAAAAAAACAGCCTCATTTTCACGGAGAAATGGGCTGTTTTGGAAGTTTGCCGAGTGCAAAGGCTCCCCCCCCCCAACCTTTCGGAAGGCTCTAACTTTTTCTGAGCAAGCAGAAACGACGTTTTAAGGTTTGTCTGCGATTTCCTTCTGCAGGACATAAATAAACACACCTGAGAACATCAACCTACCTACCTAATCTCCCTCTCTCTCTCTTTCTACCTACCTACTGTATTTCTCCATTTCTCTCTCTCTCTCTCTCTCTCTCTCTCTCTCTCTATCCTTCTACTACCTGACTACACACACACACACACCCTCCCTACTTTCTTTCTCTGTGTGTGTGTGTTTGTGTGTGTGTGTGTATATACATACATACATACATACATATATATATATATACATACACACACACACACACACACACAAAGCTGAAGAGCCAGCGCTGTCCAAAGACATCTCTGTGGTCATATGGCCGGCATGATTAAACACCAAAGGCACACAGAATGCTGTTACCTTCCCATCAAAGGTGGTCCCTATATATATATACACTTCTACCTACACACACTCTCCCTCTTCCCCTACATACCTATTGTATTTCTCTCTCTCTTTCTATTTCTCTCTCTATCCTTCTACCTACCTACACACACACACTCTCTCCCTACCTACCTACTGTATTTCTCTATCTTTCTATTTCTCTCTCTATCTTTCTACCTACCTACCTACACACACACACACATTCTCCTCCCTCTACATACCTACTATATTTCTTTCTCTACCATTTTATCTACCTACCTAACTACCTACCTACACAGACACTCTCTCTCCCTACCTACCTACTGTATTTCTCTTTCCCTCTCTATTTCTCTCTCTATATATCCCTTTACCTACTTACCTACCTACCTACAATACAGGCTCTTCTTCTTGCCTCAAAGGTTTAAATGAAGCAATAACATTTCATGTAGTAAATATATTTTATTTGCCTGTATTGTATGCATTATTTGCCTGTATTGTATGCATTCCACCAATGGGTGGAAACTAATCAAGGGGAGAAGCAACTTAGAACTACGCCCCCTAGAATTCGGATTGGAAAACCGAGGTCGCCAATGGATTCCTAGCCCATCGATATGGTTAGGAGAGGATCGACTTTTCAAACCCACACCCCTCTACACTTCCAGGTGAAATACATGGGGAAATCCAATAGGGGGTAAAACCAAATTAGGTTTAGGGTTACGCCCCCTTAAGTTCGGATTGGAAACCGATGTCGCCAACGGATTCCTAGCCCATCGGTATGGTTAGGCAAGGGTCGGCATTTCAAACCCACACCCCTCTACGCTTCCGGGTGAAATACATGGGGAAATCCCATGGGGGGAAAAACCAAATTAGGGTTAGGGTTACGCCCCCTTGAATTCGGATTGGAAAACCGATGTCACCAATGGATTCCTAGCCCATCGGTATTGTTAGGAGAGGGTCGGCATTTCAAACCCACACCCCTCTACGCTTCGGGGTGAAATACATGGGGAAATCCTATAGGGGGGGAAACCAAATTAGGGTTAGGGTTACGCCCCCTTGAATTTGGATTGGAAAACCGACATTGCCAATGGATTCTTAGCCCATCGCACACACACACACAGAGAGAGAAAGTAGGGAGGGTGTGTGTGTGTGTGTGTGTGTGTGTGTGTAGTCAGGTAGGTAGAAGGAGAGAGAGAGAGAGAGAGAGAGAAATGGAGAAATACAGTAGGTAGGTAGAAAGAGAGAGAGAGGGAGATTAGGTAGGTAGGTTGATGTTCTCAGGTTCTCCTTGTAGGTCTTCTAGTCCGACCCCCTGCGTGGGCAGGAACCTTATACCATTTCAGACAAATGGCTATCTAACATCTTTTTAAAGTCTTCCAGGGTTGGGGCATTCACAACTTCTGGAGGCAAGCTGTTCCAGAGGTTAATTGTTCTAACTGTCAGGAAATTTCTCCTTAGTTCTAAGTTCTTCTCTCCTTGATTAGTTTCCACCCATTGGTGGAATGCATAAAATACAGGCAAATAATGCATACAATACAGGCAAATAAAATATATTTACTACATGAAATGTTATTGCTTTTTGCAAATGTTTTCTTTGAGATACAATATGTTGCTTTTAAGTGTCTGTCTACCTATTGTATTTCTTGCTATCTTCCTCTACCTACCTACCAACTGTGTTCCTTCCTTCCTTCCTTCCTTCCTTCCTCTTTCTTTCTTTCTTTCTTTCTTTCGTCCTTCCTTCCTTCCTTCCTTCTTTCATCTATCTATCCATCCATCCATCCATCCATCCATCCATCCATCCATCCATCCATCCATCCATCCATCCATGCATCCATCTATCTATCTATATCTGAGATATCTTCTAATATCTCAGAGGTTACCACAAAGAAGAGGGAGTCAAGCTATTCTCCAAAGCACCTGAGGGCAGAACAAAAAGCAATGGGTGGAAACTAACCCAGGAGAGAAGCAACTTAGAATAGAGTTAATGTAGATCAATCAATCAGAATAGAGCTATCTCAGAGGTTGCCACAAAGAAGAGGGAGTCAAGGTCCATTCCAACTCTGCTATTGTAAACATAGAAAAGGTTTCTCTTGAGCATCTCACTGAGGTCCATGTGTCCATCCTCTCTCTCCTGCAGTGTTGGCTTACATGCAGTTTGTGGAAGACTATTGTGAACCTCAGTCTACCAGACTCCACAAAATGAGCACATCTATCAGCAGAAGAATAAGCACCTGATGGAGGTCTATGGGTTCAGTGACTCCTTCAGCAGTGCTGTCTCTGGCCAGTCTCTGGCCCCACCACCGGATCTCCCACCCAAATAGAGGCAATTGGTGAGTTCTTGTTCTTCTTGTTTTTCCCAGCTCCAACTTGGTCCAGTACCTTCTTGCCCACCCTAAGAGATAAGGAGCCTCCCTTTTGGTCCGTGGTCCACATCTCTTGGCTTTTGGGGGGGTTTGTATCAGTTCGTACCGGTTCAGACTGGTTTGTACCGGTTTGTACTGGTCGGAACTATTTCAAACCGGTCCAAACCGGTTCAAACCGGTTCAAACTGGTCCAAACCAGTTCAAACCGGTTCAAACCGATCGGAACTGGTTCAAACCGGTTCAGACCGATTCAAACCAGTCGGAACCGGTTCAAACAGGTTCAAAGCAGTTCAAACCGGTCGGAACCGGTTCAAACCGGTTCAAACCGGTCGGAACCGGTTTGAACCGGTTCTGACCGGTTTGAACCGGTTCCGACTGGTTTGAACCAGTTCCAACCGGTTTGAACCGGTTCTGACTGGTTTAGATTGGTTCCGACCGGTTTGAAGCAGTTCTGACCGGTTTGAACCGGTTCCGACCAGTTCCGGTTCCGACCGGTTTGAACCGGTTCCAACCGGTTTAAACCGGTTCTGACCAGTTGCAACCAGTTTGAACCGGTTTGAACCAGTTCCGACCGGTTTGAACCGGTTCCGACTGGTTTGAACCAGTTCCAACCGGTTTGAACCGGTTCTGACTGGTTTAGATTGGTTCCGACCGGTTTGAAGCAGTTCTGACCGGTTTGAACCGGTTAAGGGCAGTTCCGGTTCCGATCGGTTTGAACCGGTTCCAACCGGTTTAAACCGGTTCTGACCAGTTGCAACCAGTTTGAACCAGTTTAAACCGGTTCTGACTGGTTTGAACCGGCTTGAACCGGTTCCGACCGGTTTGAACCGGGTTGAACCGGTTCCTACGGGTTTGAACCGGTTCCGACGGGTTTGAACCGGTTCCGATCGGTTTGAACTGGTTTGAACCGGTTCCGAACGGTTTGAACCAGTTTGAACCGGGTCCGACTGGTTTGAACCGGTTCCGACTGGTTTGAACCAGTTTGAACCGGTTCCGACCGGTTTGAACTATTAAGCAGTGGAACAGCTTGCCACCAGAAGTTATGGATGCCCCAACACTGGATGTGTTTTTAAGAAGAGACTGGAAAACCATTTGTCTTACACGGTATAGGAAATTTCCTTCCTTCCTTCCTTCCTTCCTTCCTTCCTTCCTTCCTTCCTTCCTTCCTTCCTTCATCAATCTATCTATCTATCTATCTATCTATCTATCTATCTATCTATCTATCTATCTATCTATCTATCTATCTATCTATCTATCTATCTATCTATCTATCTCCTTGATTAGTTTCCACCCATTGGTGAAATGCATACAATACAGGCAAATAAAATATATTTACTACATGAAATGTTATTGCTTTTTGCAAATGTTTTCTTTGAGATACAATATGTTGCTTTTAAGTGTCTGTCTACCTATTGTATTTCTTGATTTGTCCCTCTACCAACCTACCTACCTACCTAACCAGAGAGGGTGCTCTATTCTGATTGATTGATCACACCCACAAAACATTAGGGGAAAATTTTGAATTTCACCACGGGTACAGGCTATGGGGGGCAACTCTCCTCTTCGCAGCGCTTCTTCCTATGATGGAACCAATGGGAATTCTCAGACAAGGTACGTAGGTAAGTAGGTAGATAGGTAGGTAGGTAGAGGGAGAAAGCAAGAAATACAATAGGTAGACAGACACTTAAAAGCAACTCTGCTATTGTTTTATTGTATTGCATGTAAACCTTTGAGGCAAGAAGAGCCTTAATAAAACAATACAATAATACAATAGCAGAGTTGGAAGGGACCTTGTAGGTCTTCTAGTCCAACCCCCTGCGTGGGCAGGAACCTTATACCATTTCAGACAAATGGCTATCTAACATCTTTTTAAAATCTTCCAGGGTTAGGGCATTCACAACTTCTGGAGGCAAGCTGTTCCAGAGGTTAATTGTTCTAACTGTCAGGAAATTTATTCTTAGTTCTAAGTTGCTTCTCTCCTTGATTAGTTTCCACCCATTGGTGGAATGCATACAATACAGGCAAATAATGCATACAATACAGGAAAATAAAATATATTTACTACATGAAATGTTATTGCTTCATTTAAACGTTTGAGGCAAGAAGAAGAGCCTGTATTGTAGGTAGGTAGATAAGTAGGTAAAGGGATATAGAGGGAGAGAAATAGAAAGGGAAAGAGAAATACAGTAGGTAGGTAGGGAGAGTGTGTGTGTGTGTAGGTAGGTAGAAGGATAGAGAGAGAAATAGAAAGAGAGAGAGAAATACAGTAGGTATGTAGGGGGAGAGGGAGAATGTGTGTGTACTGTAGGTAGGTAGAAGGATGAGAGAGAAATAGAGAGAAATACAGTAGGTAGGATGGGAGAGAGAGTGTGTGTGTGTAGGTAGAAGTGTATATATATATAGGGACCACCTTTGGTGGGAAGGTAACAGCATTCTGTGTGCCTTTGGTGTTTAGTCATGCCGGCCACATGACCACAGAGATGTCTTTCGACAGCGCTGGTTCTTCAGCTTTGTGTGTGTGTGTGTGTGTATGTATATATATATGTATGTATGTATGTATGTATGTATGTATGTATGTATGTATGTATGTGTGTGTGTATATATATATATATACACACACGCTGTTCCAGAGGTTAATTGTTCTAACTGTCAGGAAATTTCTCCTTAGTTCTAAGTTGCTTCTCTCCTTGATTAGTTTCCACCCATTGGTGGAATGCATACAATACAGGTAAATAATGCATGTAAACCTTTGAGGCAAGAAGCGCCTTAATAAAACAATACAATAATACAATAGCAGAGTTGGAAGGGACCTTGTAGGTCTTCTAGTCCAACTCCCTGCGTGGGCAGGAACCTTATACCATTTCAGACAAGGTAGGTAGGTAGGTAGGCAGGTAGGTAGGTAGAGGGAGAAAGCAAGAAATACAACGGGTAGACAGACACTTAAAAGCAACTCTGCTATTGTTTTATTTTATTGCATGTAAACCTTTGAGGCAAGAAGAGCCTTAAAAAAACAATACAATAATACAATAGCAGAGTTGGAAGGGACCTTGTAGGTCTTCTAGTCCAACCCCCTGCGTGGGCAAGAACCTTATACCATTTCAGACAAATGGCTATCTAACATCTTTTTAAAGTCTTCCAGAGTTGAGGCATTCACAACTTCTGGAGGCAAGCTGTTCCAGAGGTTAATTGTTCTAACTGTCAGGAAATTTCTCCTTAGTTCTAAGTTGCTTCTCTCCTTGATTAGTTTCCACCCATTGGTGGAATGCATACAATACAGGCAAATAATGCATACAATACAGGCAAATAAAATATATTTACTACATGAAATGTTATTGCTTCATTTAAACCTTTGAGGCAAGAAGAAGAGCCTGTATTGTAGGTAGGTAGGTAAGTAGGTAAAGGGATATATAGAGAGAGAAATAGAGAGGGAAAGAGAAATACAGTAGGTAGGTAGGGAGAGAGAGTGTCTGTGTAGGTAGGTAGGTAGGTAGGTAGGTAGGTAGATAAAACGGGAGAGAAAGAAATATAGTAGGTATGTAGGGGGAGGAGAATGTGTGTGTGTGTAGGTAGGTAGGTAGGTAGAAAGATAGAGAGAGAAATAGAAAGAGAGAGAGAAATACAATAGGTATGTAGGGGGAGAGGGAGAATGTGTGTGTACTGTAGGTAGGTAGAATGATGAGAGAGAAATAGAGAGAAATACAGTAGGTAGGATGGGAGAGAGAGAGTGTGTGTGTAGGTAGAAGTGTATATATATATAGGGACCACCTTTGATGGGAAGGTAACAGCATTCTGTGTGCCTTTGGTGTTTAGTCATGCCGGCCATATGACCACAGAGATGTCTTTGGACAGCGCTGGCTCTTCAGCTTTGTCTGTGTGTGTGTGTGTGTGTGTGTGTGTGTGTATGTATGTATGTATGTATGTATGCTATTGTATGCTATTGTGTGTGTAGGTAGGTAGAAGGATAGAGAGAGAAATAGAAAGAGAGAGAGAAATACAATAGGTATGTAGGGGGAGAGGGAGAGTGTGTGTAGGTAGATGTGTATATATATATAGGGACCACCTTTGATGGGAAGGTAACATATTTAAAAGTCAGACGCGGGGGGCTATCCTAGGCCGGCTTGTTGGAATAAGTACGTCTTAAGACGTTGGCGGAAGAGGCGGAGGTCCGAGATGGTGCGAAGGTCGGGGGGTAGGTCGTTCCAGAGGGCCGGGCCCGCCACAGAGAAGGCTCTTCCCCTGGGTGTCGCCAGCCGGCATTGCCCGGCCGACGGCACCCGGAGTAGGCCCGCTCTGTGGGAGCGGACCGGACGAAGAGATGTATGGGGCAGGAGGCGGTCTCGTATATAAACCTTTGAGGCAAGAAGAAGAGCCTGTATTGTAGGTAGGTAGGTAAGTAGGTAAAGGAATATATAGAGAGAGAAATAGAGAGGGAAAGAGAAATACAGTAGGTAGGTAGGGAGAGAGAGTGTCTGTGTAGGTAGGTAGGTAGGTAGGTAGATAAAACGGGAGAGAAAGAAATATAGTAGGTATGTAGGGGGAGGAGAATGTGTGTGTGTGTAGGTAGGTAGGTAGAAAGATAGAGAGAGAAATAGAAAGATAGAGAAATACAGTAGGTAGGTAGGGAGAGTGTGTGTGTGTGTAGGTAGGTAGAAGGATAGAGAGAGAAATAGAAAGAGAGAGAGAAATACAATAGGTATGTAGGGGGAGAGGGAGAATGTGTGTGTACTGTAGGTAGGTCGAAGGATGAGAGAGAAATAGAGAGAAATACAGTAGGTAGGATGGGAGAGAGAGAGTGTGTGTGTAGGTAGAAGTGTATATATATATAGGGACCACCTTTGGTGGGAAGGTAACAGCATTCTGTGTGCCTTTGGTGTTTAGTCATGCCGGCCACATGACCACAGAGATGTCTTTGGACAGCGCTGGTTCTTCAGTTTTGTGTGTGTGTGTGTGTATACAATACAGGCAAATAATGCATACAATACAGGCAAATAAAATATATTTACTACATGAAATGTTATTGCTTTTTGCAAATGTTTTCTTTGAGATACAATTTGTTGCTTTTATGTGTCTGTCTACCTATTGTATTTCTTGCTATCTTCCTCTACCTACCTACCTACCAACTGTGTTCCTTTCTTTCTTCCTTCCTCGTTCTTTCTTTCTTTCTTTCTTTCTTTCTTTCTTTCTTTCTTTCTTTCTTTCTTTCTGTCTTTCGTCCGTCCTTCCTTCCTTCCTTCCTTCCTTCCTTCTTTCATCTATCTATCTATCTATCCATCCATCCATCCATCCATCCATCCATGCATCCATGCATCCATGCATCCATGCATCCATCTATCTATCTATATCTGAGATATCTTCTAATATCTCAGAGGTTACCACAAAGAAGAGGGAGTCAAGCTATTCTCCAAAGCACCTGAGGGCAGAACAAAAAGCAATGGGTGGAAACTAACCCAGGAGAGAAGCAACTTAGAATAGAGTTAATGTAGATCAATCAATCAGAATAGAGCTATCTCAGAGGTTGCCACAAAGAAGAGGGAGTCAAGGTCCATTCCAACTCTGCTATTGTAAACATAGAAAAGGTTTCTCTTGAGCATCTCACTGAGGTCCATGTGTCCATCCTCTCTCTCCTGCAGTGTTGGCTTACATGCAGTTTGTGGAAGACTATTCTGAACCTCAGCCTACCAGACCCCACAAAATGAGCACATCTATCAGCAGAAGAATAAGCACCTGATGGAGGTCTATGGGTTCAGTGACTCCTTCAGCAGTGCTGTCTCTGGCCAGTCTCTGGCCCCACCACCGGATCTCCCACCCAAATAGAGGCAATTGGTGAGTTCTTGTTCTTCTTGTTTTTCCCAGCTCCATCTTGGTCCAGTACCTTCTTGCCCACCCTAAGAGATAAGGAGCCTCCCTTTTGGTCCGTGGTCCACATCTCTTGGCTTTTGGGGGGGGTTGTATCAGTTCGTACCGGTTCAGACTGGTTTGTACCGGTTTGTACTGGTCGGAACTATTTCAAACCGGTCCAAACCGGTTCAAACTGGTCCAAACCAGTTCAAACCGGTTCAAACCGATCGGAACCGGTTCAAACCGGTTCAGACCAATTCAAACCAGTCGGAACCGGTTCAAACAGGTTCAAAGCAGTTCAAACCGGTCGGAACCGGTTTGAACCGGTTCTGACCGGTTTCAACCGGTTCCGACTGGTTTGAACCAGTTCCAACCGGTTTGAACCGGTTCTGACTGGTTTGAACTGGTTCCGACCGGTTTGAACCGGTTCTGACCGGTTTGAACCGGTTTGAACCGGTTCCGACCAGTTCCGGTTCCGACCGGTTTGAACCGGTTCCGACCGGTTTGAACCGGTTCCGATCGGTTTGAACCGGTTTGAACCGGGTCCGACTGGTTTGAACCGGTTCCGACCGGTTTGAACCAGTTTGAACCGGTTCCGACCGGTTTGAACCGGTTCCGACCGGTTTGAACCGGTTCCGACCGGTTTGAACCGGTTCCGACCGGTTTGAACTATTAAGCAGTGGAACAGCTTGCCACCAGAAGTTATGGATGCCCCAACACTGGATGTGTTTTTAAGAAGAGACTGGAAAACCATTTGTCTTACACGGTATAGGAAATTTCCTTCCTTCCTTCCTTCCTCCCTCCCTCCCTCCCTCCCTCCCTCCCTCCCTCCCTCCCTCCCTCCCTCCATCCATCCATCCATCTATATATCTATCTCCTTGATTAGTTTCCACCCATTGGTGAAATGCATACAATACAGGCAAATAAAATATATTTACTACATTTTTGCCTCCTGGAACCCCGGCCCCTTCTCCAAACTGGCTGTGCCGAGCCTTATGGAGTGCCTAGTCTCCTGGGTAAACGGGGCTTTTTTTTTTGCTCATTTTTCACCCCCCCCCCCAGCTCACTCTGCAAGCCCCCCTCCCAAGGCTACGTATGCTTTTTATTTAAAAAAAAAACAGCCTCATTTTCACGGAGAAATGGGCTGTTTTGGAAGTTTGCCGAGTGCAAAGGCTCCCCCCCCCCCAACCTTTCGGAAGGCTCTAACTTTTTCTGAGCAAGCAGAAACGACGTTTTAAGGTTTGTCTGCGATTTCCTTCTGCAGGACATAAATAAACACACCTGAGAACATCAACCTACCTACCTAATCTCCCTCTCTCTCTCTTTCTACCTACCTACTGTATTTCTCCATTTCTCTCTCTCTCTCTCTCTCTCTCTCTCTCTATCCTTCTACTACCTGACTACACACACACACACACCCTCCCTACTTTCTTTCTCTGTGTGTGTGTGTTTGTGTGTGTGTGTGTATATACATACATACATACATACATACATATATATATATATACATACACACACACACACACACACACAAAGCTGAAGAGCCAGCGCTGTCCAAAGACATCTCTGTGGTCATATGGCCGGCATGATTAAACACCAAAGGCACACAGAATGCTGTTACCTTCCCATCAAAGGTGGTCCCTATATATATATACACTTCTACCTACACACACTCTCCCTCTTCCCCTACATACCTATTGTATTTCTCTCTCTCTTTCTATTTCTCTCTCTATCCTTCTACCTACCTACACACACACACTCTCTCCCTACCTACCTACTGTATTTCTCTATCTTTCTATTTCTCTCTCTATCTTTCTACCTACCTACCTACACACACACACACACATTCTCCTCCCTCTACATACCTACTATATTTCTTTCTCTACCATTTTATCTACCTACCTAACTACCTACCTACACAGACACTCTCTCTCCCTACCTACCTACTGTATTTCTCTTTCCCTCTCTATTTCTCTCTCTATATATCCCTTTACCTACTTACCTACCTACCTACAATACAGGCTCTTCTTCTTGCCTCAAAGGTTTAAATGAAGCAATAACATTTCATGTAGTAAATATATTTTATTTGCCTGTATTGTATGCATTATTTGCCTGTATTGTATGCATTCCACCAATGGGTGGAAACTAATCAAGGGGAGAAGCAACTTAGAACTACGCCCCCTAGAATTCGGATTGGAAAACCGAGGTCGCCAATGGATTCCTAGCCCATCGATATGGTTAGGAGAGGATCGACTTTTCAAACCCACACCCCTCTACACTTCCAGGTGAAATACATGGGGAAATCCAATAGGGGGTAAAACCAAATTAGGTTTAGGGTTACGCCCCCTTAAGTTCGGATTGGAAACCGATGTCGCCAACGGATTCCTAGCCCATCGGTATTGTTAGGAGGGAGTCGACTTTTCGAACCCACCCCTATCTACCCTTCCGGGTGAAATACATGGGGAAATCCCATGGGGGGAAAACCCAAATTAGGGTTAGGGTTACGCCCCCTTGAATTCGGATTGGAAAACCGATGTCGCCAATGGATTCCTAGTCCATCGGTATGGTTAGGCAAGGGTCGGCATTTCAAACCCACACCCCTCTACGCTTCCGGGTGAAATACATGGGGAAATCCCATGGGGGGAAAAACCAAATTAGGGTTAGGGTTACGCCCCCTTGAATTCGGATTGGAAAACCGATGTCACCAATGGATTCCTAGCCCATCGGTATTGTTAGGAGAGGGTCGGCATTTCAAACCCACACCCCTCTACGCTTCGGGGTGAAATACATGGGGAAATCCTATAGGGGGGGAAACCAAATTAGGGTTAGGGTTACGCCCCCTTGAATTTGGATTGGAAAACCGACATTGCCAATGGATTCTTAGCCCATCGCACACACACACACAGAGAGAGAAAGTAGGGAGGGTGTGTGTGTGTGTGTGTGTGTGTGTGTAGTCAGGTAGGTAGAAGGAGAGAGAGAGAGAGAGAGAGAGAAATGGAGAAATACAGTAGGTAGGTAGAAAGAGAGAGAGAGGGAGATTAGGTAGGTAGGTTGATGTTCTCAGGTTCTCCTTGTAGGTCTTCTAGTCCGACCCCCTGCGTGGGCAGGAACCTTATACCATTTCAGACAAATGGCTATCTAACATCTTTTTAAAGTCTTCCAGGGTTGGGGCATTCACAACTTCTGGAGGCAAGCTGTTCCAGAGGTTAATTGTTCTAACTGTCAGGAAATTTCTCCTTAGTTCTAAGTTCTTCTCTCCTTGATTAGTTTCCACCCATTGGTGGAATGCATAAAATACAGGCAAATAATGCATACAATACAGGCAAATAAAATATATTTACTACATGAAATGTTATTGCTTTTTGCAAATGTTTTCTTTGAGATACAATATGTTGCTTTTAAGTGTCTGTCTACCTATTGTATTTCTTGCTATCTTCCTCTACCTACCTACCAACTGTGTTCCTTCCTTCCTTCCTTCCTTCCTTCCTCTTTCTTTCTTTCTTTCTTTCTTTCGTCCTTCCTTCCTTCCTTCCTTCTTTCATCTATCCATCCATCCATCCATCCATCCATCCATCCATCCATCCATCCATCCATCCATCCATCCATCCATCCATGCATCCATCTATCTATCTATATCTGAGATATCTTCTAATATCTCAGAGGTTACCACAAAGAAGAGGGAGTCAAGCTATTCTCCAAAGCACCTGAGGGCAGAACAAAAAGCAATGGGTGGAAACTAACCCAGGAGAGAAGCAACTTAGAATAGAGTTAATGTAGATCAATCAATCAGAATAGAGCTATCTCAGAGGTTGCCACAAAGAAGAGGGAGTCAAGGTCCATTCCAACTCTGCTATTGTAAACATAGAAAAGGTTTCTCTTGAGCATCTCACTGAGGTCCATGTGTCCATCCTCTCTCTCCTGCAGTGTTGGCTTACATGCAGTTTGTGGAAGACTATTGTGAACCTCAGTCTACCAGACTCCACAAAATGAGCACATCTATCAGCAGAAGAATAAGCACCTGATGGAGGTCTATGGGTTCAGTGACTCCTTCAGCAGTGCTGTCTCTGGCCAGTCTCTGGCCCCACCACCGGATCTCCCACCCAAATAGAGGCAATTGGTGAGTTCTTGTTCTTCTTGTTTTTCCCAGCTCCAACTTGGTCCAGTACCTTCTTGCCCACCCTAAGAGATAAGGAGCCTCCCTTTGGTCCGTGGTCCACATCTCTTGGCTTTTGGGGGGGTTTGTATCAGTTCGTACCGGTTCAGACTGGTTTGTACCGGTTTGTACTGGTCGGAACTATTTCAAACCGGTCCAAACCGGTTCAAACCGGTTCAAACTGGTCCAAACCAGTTCAAACCGGTTCAAACCGATCGGAACTGGTTCAAACCGGTTCAGACCGATTCAAACCAGTCGGAACCGGTTCAAACAGGTTCAAAGCAGTTCAAACCGGTCGGAACCGGTTCAAACCGGTTCAAACCGGTCGGAACCGGTTTGAACCGGTTTTGACCGGTTTGAACCGGTTCCGACTGGTTTGAACCAGTTCCAACCGGTTTGAACCGGTTCTGACTGGTTTAGATTGGTTCCGACCGGTTTGAAGCAGTTCTGACCGGTTTGAACCGGTTCCGACCAGTTCCGGTTCCGACCGGTTTGAACCGGTTCCAACCGGTTTAAACCGGTTCTGACCAGTTGCAACCAGTTTGAACCGGTTTGAACCAGTTCCGACCGGTTTGAACCGGTTCCGACTGGTTTGAACCAGTTCCAACCGGTTTGAACCGGTTCTGACTGGTTTAGATTGGTTCCGACCGGTTTGAAGCAGTTCTGACCGGTTTGAACCGGTTAAGGGCAGTTCCGGTTCCGATCGGTTTGAACCGGTTCCAACCGGTTTAAACCGGTTCTGACCAGTTGCAACCAGTTTGAACCAGTTTAAACCGGTTCTGACTGGTTTGAACCGGCTTGAACCGGTTCCGACCGGTTTGAACCGGGTTGAACCGGTTCCTACGGGTTTGAACCGGTTCCGACGGGTTTGAACCGGTTCCGATCGGTTTGAACTGGTTTGAACCGGTTCCGAACGGTTTGAACCAGTTTGAACCGGGTCCGACTGGTTTGAACCGGTTCCGACTGGTTTGAACCAGTTTGAACCGGTTCCGACCGGTTTGAACTATTAAGCAGTGGAACAGCTTGCCACCAGAAGTTATGGATGCCCCAACACTGGATGTGTTTTTAAGAAGAGACTGGAAAACCATTTGTCTTACACGGTATAGGAAATTTCCTTCCTTCCTTCCTTCCTTCCTTCCTTCCTTCCTTCCTTCCTTCCTTCCTTCCTTCCTTCCTTCCTTCCTTCATCAATCTATCTATCTATCTATCTATCTATCTATCTATCTATCTATCTATCTATCTATCTATCTATCTATCTATCTATCTATCTATCTATCTATCTATCTATCTATCTATCTCCTTGATTAGTTTCCACCCATTGGTGAAATGCATACAATACAGGCAAATAAAATATATTTACTACATGAAATGTTATTGCTTTTTGCAAATGTTTTCTTTGAGATACAATATGTTGCTTTTAAGTGTCTGTCTACCTATTGTATTTCTTGATTTGTCCCTCTACCAACCTACCTACCTACCTAACCAGAGAGGGTGCTCTATTCTGATTGATTGATCACACCCACAAAACATTAGGGGAAAATTTTGAATTTCACCACGGGTACAGGCTATGGGGGGCAACTCTCCTCTTCGCAGCGCTTCTTCCTATGATGGAACCAATGGGAATTCTCAGACAAGGTACGTAGGTAAGTAGGTAGATAGGTAGGTAGGTAGAGGGAGAAAGCAAGAAATACAATAGGTAGACAGACACTTAAAAGCAACTCTGCTATTGTTTTATTGTATTGCATGTAAACCTTTGAGGCAAGAAGAGCCTTAATAAAACAATACAATAATACAATAGCAGAGTTGGAAGGGACCTTGTAGGTCTTCTAGTCCAACCCCCTGCGTGGGCAGGAACCTTATACCATTTCAGACAAATGGCTATCTAACATCTTTTTAAAATCTTCCAGGGTTGGGGCATTCACAACTTCTGGAGGCAAGCTGTTCCAGAGGTTAATTGTTCTAACTGTCAGGAAATTTATTCTTAGTTCTAAGTTGCTTCTCTCCTTGATTAGTTTCCACCCATTGGTGGAATGCATACAATACAGGCAAATAATGCATACAATACAGGAAAATAAAATATATTTACTACATGAAATGTTATTGCTTCATTTAAACGTTTGAGGCAAGAAGAAGAGCCTGTATTGTAGGTAGGTAGATAAGTAGGTAAAGGGATATAGAGGGAGAGAAATAGAAAGGGAAAGAGAAATACAGTAGGTAGGTAGGGAGAGTGTGTGTGTGTGTAGGTAGGTAGAAGGATAGAGAGAGAAATAGAAAGAGAGAGAGAAATACAGTAGGTATGTAGGGGGAGAGGGAGAATGTGTGTGTACTGTAGGTAGGTAGAAGGATGAGAGAGAAATAGAGAGAAATACAGTAGGTAGGATGGGAGAGAGAGTGTGTGTGTGTAGGTAGAAGTGTATATATATATAGGGACCACCTTTGGTGGGAAGGTAACAGCATTCTGTGTGCCTTTGGTGTTTAGTCATGCCGGCCACATGACCACAGAGATGTCTTTCGACAGCGCTGGTTCTTCAGCTTTGTGTGTGTGTGTGTGTGTATGTATATATATATGTATGTATGTATGTATGTATGTATGTATGTATGTGTGTGTGTGTGTATATATATATATATATATATATATATATATATACACATACACACACACACACACACAGAGAGAAAGTAAGGCGGGTGTGTGTGTGTGTGTGTGTGTGTGTGTAGTCAGGTAGGTAGAAGGATAGAGAGAGAGAGAGAGAGAAACGGAGAAATACAGTAGGTAGGTAGAAAGAGAGAGAGAGGGAGATTAGGTAGGTAGGTTGATGTTCTCAGGTTCTCCTTGTAGGTCTTCTAGTCCGACCCCCTGCATGGGCAGGAACCTTATACCATTTCAGACAAATGGCTATCTAACATCTTTTTAAAGTCTTCCAGGGTTGGGGCATTCACCACTTCCAGAGGCAAGCTGTTCCAGAGGTTAATTGTTCTAACTGTCAGGAAATTTCTCCTTAGTTCTAAGTTGCTTCTCTCCTTGATTAGTTTCCACCCATTGGTGGAATGCATACAATACAGGTAAATAATGCATGTAAACCTTTGAGGCAAGAAGCGCCTTAATAAAACAATACAATAATACAATAGCAGAGTTGGAAGGGACCTTGTAGGTCTTCTAGTCCAACTCCCTGCGTGGGCAGGAACCTTATACCATTTCAGACAAGGTAGGTAGGTAGGTAGGCAGGTAGGTAGGTAGAGGGAGAAAGCAAGAAATACAACGGGTAGACAGACACTTAAAAGCAACTCTGCTATTGTTTTATTTTATTGCATGTAAACCTTTGAGGCAAGAAGAGCCTTAAAAAAACAATACAATAATACAATAGCAGAGTTGGAAGGGACCTTGTAGGTCTTCTAGTCCAACCCCCTGCGTGGGCAAGAACCTTATACCATTTCAGACAAATGGCTATCTAACATCTTTTTAAAGTCTTCCAGAGTTGAGGCATTCACAACTTCTGGAGGCAAGCTGTTCCAGAGGTTAATTGTTCTAACTGTCAGGAAATTTCTCCTTAGTTCTAAGTTGCTTCTCTCCTTGATTAGTTTCCACCCATTGGTGGAATGCATACAATACAGGCAAATAATGCATACAATACAGGCAAATAAAATATATTTACTACATGAAATGTTATTGCTTCATTTAAACCTTTGAGGCAAGAAGAAGAGCCTGTATTGTAGGTAGGTAGGTAAGTAGGTAAAGGGATATATAGAGAGAGAAATAGAGAGGGAAAGAGAAATACAGTAGGTAGGTAGGGAGAGAGAGTGTCTGTGTAGGTAGGTAGGTAGGTAGGTAGGTAGATAAAACGGGAGAGAAAGAAATATAGTAGGTATGTAGGGGGAGGAGAATGTGTGTGTGTGTAGGTAGGTAGGTAGGTAGAAAGATAGAGAGAGAAATAGAAAGAGAGAGAGAAATACAATAGGTATGTAGGGGGAGAGGGAGAATGTGTGTGTACTGTAGGTAGGTAGAATGATGAGAGAGAAATAGAGAGAAATACAGTAGGTAGGATGGGAGAGAGAGAGTGTGTGTGTAGGTAGAAGTGTATATATATATAGGGACCACCTTTGATGGGAAGGTAACAGCATTCTGTGTGCCTTTGGTGTTTAGTCATGCCGGCCATATGACCACAGAGATGTCTTTGGACAGCGCTGGCTCTTCAGCTTTGTCTGTGTGTGTGTGTGTGTGTGTGTGTGTGTGTGTGTATGTATGTATGTATGTATGTATGCTATTGTTTTATTGTATTGCATGTAAACCTTTGAGGCAAGAAGAGCCTTAATAAAACAATACGATAATACAATAGCAGAGTTGGAAGGGACCTT
This sequence comes from Rhabdophis nuchalis, assembly GCA_039707465.1. NCBI lineage: Eukaryota > Metazoa > Chordata > Lepidosauria > Squamata > Natricidae > Rhabdophis > Rhabdophis nuchalis. The sequence continues at coordinate 2,427 of JBDLLF010000245.1, read as the reverse complement.
GTAGGTCTTCTAGTCCAACCCCCTGCTTGGGCAGGAACCTTATACCATTTCAGACAAATGGCTATCTAACATCTTTTTAAAGTCTTCCAGGGTTGGGGCATTCACAACTTCTGGAGGCAAGCTATTCCAGAGGTTAATTGTAGGCAAATAAAATATATTTACTCCATGAAATGTTATTGCTTCATTTAAACCTTTGAGGCAAGAAGAAGAGCCTGTATTGTAGATAGGTAGGTAGATAGGTAGTTGGACTAGAAGACCTACAAGGTCCCTTCCAACTCTGCTATTGTTTTATTGTATTGCATGTAAACCTTTGAGGCAAGAAGCGCCTTAATAAAACAATAAAATTGCATGCATAGTCCTATGGAGGCTTATAGAGTGCTGCTGGGGGCTGGGGGAGGGGGAAACGGCCCGTTTGAGGCTAATTTCTGCCCTCCCCAGCCCCCAGCAGCACTCTATAAGCCTCCATAGGACTATGCATGCAATTTATTTGACCCAAAAATGTCCCGTTTTCGCGATAAATGGGGCGGTTTTTTTGTTCCCCCCGACCCCACCAGGAGCATTTTGCAAGCCCCCCCAAGCCTAGTCATGCTTTTTATTTGAAGAAAATCGGCCCCGTTTTCGCGGAGAAAGAGCAGTTTGGAGGAAGTATGCAAAGCGCAAAAAAACCCTTTTCCTGGAACCCCGCCCCCTTCTCCAAACTGGTTGTGCCGAGTCTTATGGAGTGCCTAGTCTCCTGGGTAAACGGGGCTTTTTTTTTGCTCATTTTTCACCCCCCCCCCAGCTCACTCTGCAAGCCCCCCCCCCCCCCCCAAGGCTACGTATGCTTTTTATTTTTTAAAAAAACAGCCTCATTTTCACGGAGAAATGGGCTGTTTTGGAAGTTTGCCGAGTGCAAAGGCTCCCCCCCCCCCCAAACCTTTCGGAAGGCTCTAACTTTTTCTGAGCAAGCAGAAACGACGTTTTAAGGTTTGTCTGCGATTTCCTTCTGCAGGACATAAATACACCTGAGAACATCAACCTACCTACCTAATCTCCCTCTCTCTCTCTTTCTACCTACCTACTGTATTTGTCCATTTCTCTCTCTCTCTCTCTATCCTTCTACCTACCTGACTACACACACACAAACACACACACCCTCCCTACTTTCTCTCTCTCTCTCTCTCTCTCTCTCTCTCTCTCTGTGTGTGTGTGTGTGTGTGTGTATACACACACATACATACATACACACACACACACACACACACACACACACACACACACACACACAGACATCTCTGTGGTCATATGGCCGGCATGACTAAACACCAAAGGCACACAGAATGCTGTTACCTTCCCACCAAAGGTGGTCCCTATATATATATACACTTCTACCTACACACACTCTCTCCCTCTCCCATCCTACCTACTGTATTTCTCTCTATTTCTCTCTCATCCTTCTACTTACCTACAGTACACACACATTCTCCCTCTCCCCCTACATACCTATTGTATTTCTCTCTCTATTTCTCTCTCTATCCTTCTACCTACCTACACACACACACTCTCTCCCTACCTACCTACTGTATTTCTCTATCTTTCTATTTCTCTCTCTATCTTTCTACCTACCTACCTACACACACACACATTCTCCTCCCCCTACATACCTACTATATTTCTTTCTCTCCCGTTTTATCTACCTACCTACCTACCTACCTACACAGACACTCTCCCTACCTATCTACTGTATTTCTCTTTCCCTCTCTATTTCTCTCTCTCTATATCCCTTTACCTACTTACCTACCTACCTACAATACAGGCTCTTCTTCTTGCCTCAAAGGTTTAAATGAAGCAATAACATTTCATGTAGTAAATATATTTTATTTGCCTGTATTGTATGCATGATTTGCCTGTATTGTATGCATTCCACCAATGGAACAGCTTGCCTCCAGAAGTTGTGAATGCCCCAACCCTGGAAGACTTTAAAAAGATGTTAGATAGCCATTTGTCTGAAATGGTATAAGGTTCCTGCCCACGCAGGGGGTTGGACTAGAAGACCTACAAGGTCCCTTCCAACTCTGCTATTGTATTATTGTATTGTTTTATTAAGGCGCTTCTTGCCTCAAAGGTTTACATGCATTATTTACCTGTATTGTATGCATTTCACCAATGGGTGGAAACTAATCAAGGAGAGAAGCAACTTAGAACTAAGGAGAAATTTCCTGACAGTTAGAACAATTAACCTCTGGAACAACTTGCCTCCGGAAGTGGTGAATGCCCCAACCCTGGAAGACTTTAAAAAGATGTTAGATAGCCATTTGTCTGAAATGGTATAAGGTTCCTGCCCATGCAGGGGGTCGGACTAGAAGACCTACAAGGAGAACCTGAGAACATCAACCTACCTACCTAATCTCCCTCTCTCTCTCTCTTTCTACCTACCTACTGTATTTC
>JBDLLF010000244.1:0-57918 GCA_039707465.1 Rhabdophis nuchalis | reverse complement strand
TTACCTACCTACCTACAGTATTTCTCCCCTCTCTCCCTCTACCTTCCCTACCTACCTACTGTATTTCTCCCTCTCTCTCCCTCTCTCCCCCTACCTACCTACCTACCTACCTACCTACCTACCTACCTACCTACCTACCTACCTACCTACCTATTGTATTTCTCCCTCTCTCTTGATCGCTTTACCTACATACATACATACTGTATTTCTCCCTCTCTCGCTATTCCCGTTACCTACCTTCTGTATTTCTCCCTCTCTCTCTATCCGTCTACCTACCTACCTACTGTATTTTCCCCCTCTCTCTATCCCTCTACCTATTTATCCACCTACTTTATTTCTCCCTCTCTCTCTATCCCTTTACCTACCTACCTACCTACTGTATTTCTCCCTCTCTATCCGTCTACCTACCTACTGTATTTCTCCCTCTCTCTCTATCCCTCTACCTACCTTGCTACCTACTGTATTTCTCCCTATCTCTCTATCTCTATACCTACCTACCTACCTACCTTCCTACCTACCTACTGTATTTCTCCCTCTCTCCCCATCCCCCCTACCTACCTACCTACCTACCTACCTACCTACTTTATTTGTCCCTCTCTCTCTATCCTTCTACCTACCTACCTACCTACCTACTGTATTTCTCCTCCCTCTCTCTATCCCTCTACCTACCTACCAACCAACCTACCTACTGTATTTCTCCCTCCCTCTCTCTATCCCTCTACCTACTTACCTACCAACCTACCTACTGTATTTCTCCTTCTCTCTCTCTCCCTTTACCTACCTACCTACCTACAGTATTTCTCCCTCTCTCCCTCTACCTTCCTACCTACCTACCAACCTACCTACCAACTGTATTTCTCCCTCTCTATCCGTCTACCTACCTACTGTATTTCTCCCTCACTCTCTATCCCTCTACCTACTTTGCTACCTACTGTATTTCTCCCTATCTCTCTATCTCTCTACCTACCTACCTACCTACCTCCTGTATTTCTCCCTCCCTCGCCCTCTCTATATCTCTACCTACCTACTGTATTTCTCCCTCTCTCTTACCCTCTACCTACCTACCTACCTACCTACCTACCTACGTACCTACCTACTGTATTTCTCCCTCTCTCTCTTACCCTCTACCTACCTACCTACGTACTGTATTTCTCCGTCCCTGTCTCTATCCCTCTACCTACCTACCTACCTACCTACCTACCTACCTACCTACCTACCTTCCTACCTACCTACCTACCTACCTACTGTATTTCTCCCTCTCTCTCTATCCCTTTACCTACCTATGTACCAAATGTATTTCTCCCTCTCTCGCTATCCCCCTACCTACCTACCTACCTACCCATCTTCCTACCTACCTACCTACCTACTGTATTTCTCCCTCCCTCTCTCTATATATCCCTCTACCAGCTACCTACCCTACTGTATTTCTCCCTCTCTCTATAATATATATCCCTCTACCAACCAACCTACCTACTGTATTTCTCCCTCTCTCTCTATCCCTCTACCTACCTCTCTACCTACTGTATTTCTCCCTCTCTCTCTATCCCTCTACATACCTCCCTACCTACTGCATCTCTCTCCCATCCCCTACCTACCTACCTACCTACCTACCACCTACCTCTACCTACCTACCTACTTTATTTGTCCCTCTCTCTCTATCCTTCTACCTACCTACCTACCTACCTACTGTATTTCTCCCTCCCTCTCTCTATCCCTCTACCTACCTACCAACCAACCTACCTACTGTATTTCTCCCTCTCTCTCTATCCCTCTACCTACCCCCCCTCCCTACCTACTGTATTTCTCCCTCTCTCTCTCTATCCATCTACATACCTCCTTACCTACTGCATTTCTCCCTCTCTCCCCATCCCCCTACCTACCTACCTACCTACCTACCTACCTACCTACCTACCTACCTACCTACTTTATTTGTCCCTCTCTCTCTATCCTTCTACCTACCTACCTACCTACTGTATTTCTCCCTCCCTCTCTCTATCCCTCTACCTACTTACCTACCAACCCTACCTACTGGTATTCTCCTTCTCTCTCTCTCCCTTTACCTACCTACCTACCTACAGTATTTCTCCCTCTCTCCCTCTACCTTCCTACCTACCAACCAACCTACCACCTACTGTATTTCTCCCTCTCTATCCTTCTACCTACCTACTGTATTTCTCCCTCACTCTCTATCCCTCTACCTACCTACCTACCTCCTGTATTTCTCCCTCCCTCGCCCTCTCTATATCTCTACCTACCTACTGTATTTCTCCCTCTCTCTTAACCCTCTACCTACCTACCTACCTACCTACCTACCTACCTACGTACCTACCTACTGTATTTCTCCCTCTCTCTCTTACCCTCTACCTACCTACCTACGTACTGTATTTCTCCCTCCCTGTCTCTATCCCTCTACCTACCTACCTACCTACCTACCTACCTACCTACCTACCTACCTACCTACCTTCCTACCTACCTACCTACCTACCTACCTACCTACCTACCTACCTACCTACCTACTGTATTTCTCCCTCTCTCTCTATCCCTTTACCTACCTATGTACCAAATGTATTTCTCCCTCTCTCGCTATCCCCCTACCTACCTACCTACCTACCCATCTTCCTACCTACCTACCTACCTACTGTATTTCTCCCTCCCTCTCTATATATATCCCTCTACCTAGCTACCTACCTACTGTATTTCTCCCTCTCTCTATATATATATCCCTCTACCAACCAACCTACCTACTGTATTTCTCCCTCTCTCTCTATCCCTCTACCTACCTCTCTACCTACTTTATTTCTCCCTCTCTCTCTATCCTCTACATACCTCCCTACCTACTGCATCTCTCCCTCTCTCCCCATCCCCCTACCTACCTACCTACCTACCTACCTACCTACTTTATTTGTCCCTCTCTCTCTATCCTTCTACCTACCTACCTACCTACCTACTGTATTTCTCCCTCCCTCTCTCTATCCCTCTACCTACCTACCTACCAACCTACCTACTGTATTTCTCCCTTCTCTCTCTATCCTTTTACCTACCTACCTACCTACCTACAGTATTTCTCCCTCTCTCCCTCTACCTTCCTACCTACCTACCAACCTACCTACCTACTGTATTTCTCCCTCTCCCTCTATCCCTCTACCTAACTACCTACTTACTGGATTTCTTCCCTCTCTCTATCCCCCTACCTACCTACCAACCTACCTACTGTATTTCTCCCTCTCTCTCTATCCCTTTACTTACCTACCTACCTACAGTATTTCTCCCTCTCTCCCTCTACCTTCCTACCACCTACTGTATTTCTCCCTCTCTCTCCCTCTCTCCACCTACCTACCTACCTACCTACCTACCTACCTACCTACCTACCTACCTACCTATTGTATTTCTCCCTCTCTCTTGATCGCTTTACCTACATACATACATACTGTATTTCTCCCTCTCTCGCTTTCCCGTTACCTACCTTCTGTATTTCTCCCTCTCTCTCTATCCGTCTACCTACCTACCTACTGTATTTTCCCCCTCTCTCTATCCCTCTACCTATTTATCCACCTACTTTATTTCTCCCTCTCTCTCTATCCCTTTACCTACCTACCTACCTACTGTATTTCTCCCTCTCTATCCGTCTACCTACCTACTGTATTTCTCCCTCTCTCTCTATCCCTCTACCTACCTTGCTACCTACTGTATTTCTCCCTATCTCTCTATCTCTATACCTACCTACCTACCTACCTTCCTACCTACCTACTGTATTTCTCCCTCTCTCCCCATCCCCCTACCTACCTTACCCTACCTACCTACCTACCTACCTACTTTATTTGTCCCTCTCTCTCTATCCTTCTACCTACCTACCTACCTACCTACTGTATTTCTCCCTCCCTCTCTCTATCCCTCTACCTACCTACCCACCAACCTACCTACTGTATTTCTCCCTCTCTCTCTATCCCTCTACCTACCCCCCCTCCCTACCTACTGTATTTCTCCCTCTCTCTCTCTATCCATCTACATACCTCCTTACCTACTGCATTTCTCCCTCTCTCCCCATCCCCCTACCTACCTACCTACCTACCTACCTACCTACCTACCTACCTACCCTACCTACCTACCTACCTACTTTATTTGTCCCTCTCTCTCTATCCTTCTACCTACCTACCTACCTACTGTATTTCTCCCTCCCTCTCTCTATCCCTCTAACCTACTTACCTACCAACCTACCTACTGTATTTCTCCTTCTCTCTCTCTCCCTTTACCTACCTACCTACCTACCTACAGTATTTCTCCCTCTCTCCCTCTACCTTCCTACCTACCTACCAACCTACCTACCTACTGTATTTCTCCCTCTCTATCCGTCTACCTACCTACTGTATTTCTCCCTCACTCTCTATCCCTCTACCTACCTACCTACCTCCTGTATTTCTCCCTCCCTCGCCCTCTCTATATCTCTACCTACCTACTGTATTCTCCCTCTCTCTTACCCTCTACCTACCTACCTACCTACCTACCTACCTACCTACCTACCTACCTACGTACCTACCTACTGTATTTCTCCCTCTCTTTTCTTACCCTCTACCTACCTACCTACGTACTGTATTTCTCCCTCCCTGTCTCTATCCCTCTACCTACCTACCTACCTACCTACCTACCTACCTACCTACCTTCCTACCTACCTACCTACCTACCTACCTACCTACTGTATTTCTCCCTCTCTCTCTATCCCTTTACCTACCTATGTACCAAATGTATTTCTCCCTCTCTCGCTATCCCCCTACCTACCTACCTACCTACCCATCTTCCTACCTACCTACCTACCTACTGTATTTCTCCCTCCCTCTCTATATATATCCCTCTACCTAGCTACCTACCTACTGTATTTCTCCCTCTCTCTATATATATATCCCTCTACCAACCAACCTACCTACTGTATTTCTCCCTCTCTCTCTATCCCTCTACCTACCTCTCTACCTACTGTATTTCTCCCTCTCTCTCTATCCCTCTACATACCTCCCTACCTACTGCATCTCTCCCTCTCTCCCCATCCCCCTACCTACCTACCTACCTACCTACCTACTTTATTTGTCCCTCTCTCTCTATCCTTCTACCTACCTACCTACCTACCTACTGTATTTCTCCCTCCCTCTCTCTTTCCCTCTACCTACCTACCTACCAACCTACCTACTGTATTTCTCCCTCTCTCTCTCTATCCTTTTACCTACCTACCTACCTACCTACCTACCTACCTACCTACAGTATTTCTCCCTCTCTCCCTCTACCTTCCTACCTACCTACCAACCTACCTACCTACTGTATTTCTCCCTCTCCCTCTATCCCTCTACCTAACTACCTACTTACTGGATTTCTTCCCCTCTCTCTATCCCCCTACCTACCTACCAACCTACCTACTGTATTTCTCCCTCTCTCTCTATCCCTTTACTTACCTACCTACCTACAGTATTTCTCCCTCTCTCCCTCTACCTTCCTACCTACCTACTGTATTTTGCACATTGCACCTATTAAGTATTTATAACTATTTATTGACTATCAACTATTTTATGACCCCACTTTTAAATCTTTTTGTGCTGGACTTATACTTGCTGGAATTAATTAATGAATTTAACATCTATTTAATATTTATTGAATATCTATTTTAACATCTTAATATTTAATATTTATTGAATATCTTTTAACATCTGTTCATCCCTAAACCAATCGATGCCCTGCTATAAATGTGACCCAGTATATACTCAAGGGCAGACCTAATCTTACTGCGGGAGTCCCCCCTCTCGCAGGTTTGGCCCTCCGCTCTTACGAGGGCCCACCTCGATGAGGGATATATTAATCCAGAGAGGTGGGCGAGGCGTAGTCTTAGGGGGTTTTTAATACGTAAATTGTCTTTTTTAGGGGGTACCAGGGAGGGGGGTGGGTATAGACAGATAGAGACGGAAGAACAGAACAAAAGGAAGGGCCAGGCCAGCAGCCGACGGAGGGAAGCGGAAGGAGCCGATAGGAGGGGGGACACACGAGTTGTTCCATTTGAGGGCATACCAATCCAGAGGGTCGTGGGGAGAGGCAGGGCCGAGGGTAGACAAGTTTCATCCTCCCGGTTGGGGGCACGCAGCCGTTGGCTACAAACGGTCGTGTGCCACAACCCCCGCAGGCTAGGTGGTCAGGGATTACAGAGCCGGGGTCCGCGGCTGATGTTCTGCAATGCCAGGTCCGTTGTCAACAAAGCCCCCCTCATTAGTGACCTTGTGTCAGAGGGGGAGCCGGACCTGGCTGGAATTGCGGAGACCTGGTTGGGCCACGAGGGAGGACTTCCCCTCGTTGAAATGTGCCCACCAGGCTACCGCGCTTTTCATCAGCCCCGGGCCCTAGGTAGGGGCGGTGGGGTAGCGGTCATTGTCAAGGAAGGTCTTGAGCCGAGAGAGACCATTGTGCCACAGACCACCGGTTGTGAGTCCCTCTGCGTGAAGTGGGGCCTAGGGAGGCAGTTGGGCGTGCTGGTTGTATACCTGGCTCCCCGCTATGTAGCAGCAGCCCTGCCCGAGCTCCTAGAGGTGATCGCTACGGTGGCAGTTGAGACCCCCAGACTTTTAGTCATGGGGGACTTTAATCTGCCATCGGTGGGCGAATCATCCGTGGTAGCTCGGGAGTTCATGGCTTCCATGACGGCCATGGACCTGACCCAAGTAATTCAGGGCCCCACTCACGAGGGTGGACATACGCCGGATCTCATCTTTGTCTCAGACCAATGGAAGAGTGATCTGGGTATAGGGGACATAGTCATCACGCCCTTGTCATGGTCAGACCACTCACTTCTCCGGCTCGACTTTCCGACCGCTGCTCCCCTCCGCGGGGAGGCGGAACCAGAGTCACCAATCTGGTACCGCCCCAGGCGCCTGATGGACCCGGATGGGTTCCAGACAGCGCTTGGGCCATTTCCTGTTTCCCTGACCCGCGCCCCGATCGAGGACCTCACGGCCGCATGGAACATTGCGGCCGTGGGAGCCTTGGATCGGGTCGCGCCCTTGCGGCCTCTCTTGCGGCGGCGAACCACCCTGGCTCCATGGTTTACTGAGGAGCTGCGGGTGATGAAACGCCGCAAGAGATGCCTAGAGGGAAGATGGAGGTCTAGCCGTTCTGAATCTGACCGGACACAGGTAAGAGCCCATTTACGGACTTACATTGTGGCGCTGAGAGTGGCCAAACGTCATCATTGTGCCACTCTCATAGCATCCGCAGAAAACCGCCCTGCCGCCCTGTTTAGGGTGACCCGCTCCCTCCTCCAACAGAGGGAGCGGGAAGCCCCACTACAGGGTAGAGCAGAGGAATTTGTGTCTTTTCTGCAGGAGAAAACCGCTCAGATACAGAGTGAGCTAGCCCCCATTCATGGCCCAGTGGGATGCCACGAGAGAGATCTTGTTTGGGAGGAGTTTGACTCCGTTACTTCCGAAGATATGGACAGGTTACGTGGGCGACTGCGAGCCACCACATGTTTATTGGACCCGTGCCCCTCCTGGCTTGTACTGGCATCCTGGGAGGTGACACGAGGCTGGCTCCAAGAGGTTGTCAACGCATCCTTGAGTGAGGGCTCCTTGCCTGCTTCCCTAAAAGAGGCCATGGTGAGGCCCCTCCTCAAGAAGCCCTCTTTGGACCCAGCTCTTTTAAACAACTATCGTCCAGTCTCCAACCTTCCCTTTTTGGCGAAGGTTGTTGAGAGTGTGGTGGCACAACAGTTTCCCCGTCACCTGGAGGAAATTGAGTATCTAGATCCGCGCCAGTCCGGCTTTCGGCCCGGGCATAGCACCAAGACGGCATTGGTCGCGTTGGTAGATGATCTCTGGAGGGCCAGAGATGGGGGATGTTCCTCCATCCTGGTCCTATTAGACCTCTCGGCGGCTTTCGATACCATCGACCATGGTATCCTATTGCATCGGCTGGGGGGGTTGGGGGTGGGAGGCACCGTTTTACGGTGGTTCTCCTCCTACCTCTCTGGCCGATCGCAATTTGTGCGGGCAGGAGAGCAGAGGTCGACCCCGAGACCACTCACATGCGGGGTGCCTCAGGGGTCGGTCCTCTCGCCTCTCCTGTTTAACGCATATATGAAGCCGCTGGGTGAGATCATCCGTGGTTTTGGGGTAGATTACCACCTGTACGCTGATGACACCCAGCTGTACATATCTACCCCAAACCACCCCAACGATGCCGTAGCGGTGATGTGCCAGTGCCTGGAAGCCGTGCGGATCTGGATGGGAAGTAACGGACTCAGGCTCAACCCGACCAAGACCGAGTGGCTGTGGTTTCCGGCTGCCCGATTCAACCAGCTTTCTCCAACGCTGGCCATAGGGGGCGAACATCTTGCCCCTGTGGATGGGGCGCGCAATTTGGGTGTCCTCCTGGATACCCGGCTGTCTATGGAAGAGCAAGTGACAGCCGTGGCCAGGAGGGCGTTTTACCAGGTTCGCCTGGTTCGCCAATTGCGCCCCCTATTGGATCGGGACGCCCTTCGCACAGTCACTCATGCCCTCGTGACATCCCGACTGGACTATTGTAACTCTCTCTACATGGGGCTTCCCTTGAGGTGCACCCGGAGGCTTCAGTTAGTTCAGAATGCAGCCGCGCGGGCAATTATGGGGACCACCAGGTTCGCCCACGTTACACCACTCCTGCGCGAGCTGCACTGGCTGCCTGTCGTCTTCCGGGTGCGCTTCAAGGTGCTAACTATCATCTTTAAGGCGCTCCATGGCTCGGGACCTAGCTATCTGCGGGATCGGATCCTGCCCCATACATCCTCACGACCGATTCGCTCCCACAGAGAGGGACTTCTCCGGGTGCCGTCCACCAGACTTTGTCAGCGGGCGACGCCCAGGGGAAGGGCTCTCTCTGTGGCGGGCCCGGCCCTCTGGAACGACCTTCCCCCCGATATCAGAACGACCACGGACCTCCGCTCCTTCCGTATGAAACTAAAGACCCATTTCTTTCGACTGGCCGGCCTTGGATAGTCTCTCTGTCTATAGATTTTTAAATGTATTTTAATGGGTTTTAATTTTTTAGCACGGGATAACATAGTTTAATGGTGTTTTAAACTGTATATTTTGTATTGATTGTTTATATTGTTTTTAGTTTCTCCTGTGCACCGCCCCGGGTCCCTGTGGGGAGAGGGAGCGGTTAATAAATGCAAAGTTATTATTATTATTATTTCTCCCTCTCTCTCCCTCTCTCCCCCTACCTACCTACCTACCTACCTACCTACCTACCTACCTACCTACCTACCTACCTACCTATTGTATTTCTCCCTCTCTCTTGATCGCTTTACCTACATACATACATACTGTATTTCTCCCTCTCTCGCTATCCCGTTACCTACCTTCTGTATTTCTCCCTCTCTCTCTATCCGTCTACCTACCTACCTACTGTATTTTCCCCCTCTCTCTATCCCTCTACCTATTTATCCACCTACTTTATTTCTCCCTCTCTCTCTATCCCTTTACCTACCTACCTACCTACTGTATTTCTCCCTCTCTATCCGTCTACCTACCTACTGTATTTCTCCCTCTCTCTCTATCCCTCTACCTACCTTGCTACCTACTGTATTTCTCCCTATCTCTCTATCTCTATACCTACCTACCTACCTACCTTCCTACCTACCTACTGTATTTCTCCCTCTCTCTCTATCCCTTTACCTACCTATGTACCAAATGTATTTCTCCCTCTCTCGCTATCCCCCTACCTACCTACCTACCTACCTACCCATCTTCCTACCTACCTACCTACCTACTGTATTTCTCCCTCCCTCTCTATATATATCCCTCTACCTACCTACTGTATTTCTCCCTCTCTCTCTAACCCTTTACCTACCTACCTACCTACTGTATTTCTCCCTCTCTCTCTATCCCCCTACCTACCTACCTACCCACCCACCCACCTACCTACCTACCTACCTACCTACCTACCTACCTACCTACCTACCTACCTACCTACCTACCTACCTACCTACTGTATTTCTCCCTCCCTCTCTATATATATCCCTCTACCTACCTACCTACCCACTGTATTTCTCCCTCTCTCTATATATATATCCCTCTACCAACCAACCTACCTACTGTATTTCTCCCTCTCTCTCTATCCCTCTACCTACCCCTCTCCCTACCTACTGTATTTCTCCCTCTCTCTCTCTATCCATCTACATACCTCCTTACCTACTGCATTTCTCCCTCTCTCCCCATCCCCCTACCTACCTACCTACCTACCTACCTACCTACCTACCTACTTTATTTGTCCCTCTCTCTCTATCCTTCTACCTACCTACCTACCTACTGTATTTCTCCCTCCCTCTCTCTATCCCTCTACCTACTTACCTACCAACCTACCTACTGTATTTCTCCTTCTCTCTCTCTCCCTTTACCTACCTACCTACCTACAGTATTTCTCCCTCTCTCCCTCTACCTTCCTACCTACCTACCAACCTACCTACCAACTGTATTTCTCCCTCTCTTTCCGTCTACCTACCTACTGTATTTCTCCCTCACTCTCTATCCCTCTACCTACTTTGCTACCTACTGTATTTCTCCCTATCTCTCTATCTCTCTACCTACCTACCTACCTACCTCCTGTATTTCTCCCTCCCTCGCCCTCTCTATATCTCTACCTACCTACTGTATTTCTCCCTCTCTCTTACCCTCTACCTACCTACCTACCTACCTACCTACCTACGTACCTACCTACTGTATTTCTCCCTCTCTCTCTTACCCTCTACCTACCTACCTACGTACTGTATTTCTCCGTCCCTGTCTCTATCCCTCTACCTACCTACCTACCTACCTACCTACCTACCTACCTACCTACCTACCTTCCTACCTACCTACCTACCTACCTACTGTATTTCTCCCTCTCTCTCTATCCCTTTACCTACCTATGTACCAAATGTATTTCTCCCTCTCTCGCTATCCCCCTACCTACCTACCTACCCATCTTCCTACCTACCTACCTACCTACTGTATTTCTCCCTCCCTCTCTATATATATCCCTCTACCTAGCTACCTACCTACTGTATTTCTCCCTCTCTCTATATATATATCCCTCTACCAACCAACCTACCTACTGTATTTCTCCCTCTCTCTCTATCCCTCTACCTACCTCTCTACCTACTGTATTTCTCCCTCTCTCTCTATCCCTCTACATACCTCCCTACCTACTGCATCTCTCCCTCTCTCCCCATCCCCCTACCTACCTACCTACCTACCTACCTACCTACCTACCTACCTACCTACCTACTTTATTTGTCCCTCTCTCTCTATCCTTCTACCTACCTACCTACCTACCTACTGTATTTCTCCCTCCCTCTCTCTATCCCTCTACCTACCTACCAACCAACCTACCTACTGTATTTCTCCCTCTCTCTCTATCCCTCTACCTACCCCCCCTCCCTACCTACTGTATTTCTCCCTCTCTCTCTCTATCCATCTACATACCTCCTTACCTACTGCATTTCTCCCTCTCTCCCCATCCCCCTACCTACCTACCTACCTACCTACCTACCTACCTACCTACCTACCTACTTTATTTGTCCCTCTCTCTCTATCCTTCTACCTACCTACCTACCTACTGTATTTCTCCCTCCCTCTCTCTATCCCTCTACCTACTTACCTACCAACCTACCTACTGTATTTCTCCTTCTCTCTCTCTCCCTTTACCTACCTACCTACCTACAGTATTTCTCCCTCTCTCCCTCTACCTTCCTACCTACCTACCAACCTACCTACCTACTGTATTTCTCCCTCTCTATCCGTCTACCTACCTACTGTATTTCTCCCTCACTCTCTATCCCTCTACCTACCTACCTACCTCCTGTATTTCTCCCTCCCTCGCCCTCTCTATATCTCTACCTACCTACTGTATTTCTCCCTCTCTCTTACCCTCTACCTACCTACCTACCTACCTACCTACCTACCTACCTACCTACGTACCTACCTACTGTATTTCTCCCTCTCTCTCTTACCCTCTACCTACCTACCTACGTACTGTATTTCTCCCTCCCTGTCTCTATCCCTCTACCTACCTACCTACCTACCTACCTACCTACCTACCTACCTACCTACCTTCCTACCTACCTACCTACCTACCTACCAACCTACCTACCTACCTACCTACTGTATTTCTCCCTCTCTCTCTATCCCTTTACCTACCTATGTACCAAATGTATTTCTCCCTCTCTCGCTATCCCCCTACCTACCTACCTACCTACCCATCTTCCTACCTACCTACCTACCTACTGTATTTCTCCCTCCCTCTCTATATATATCCCTCTACCTAGCTACCTACCTACTGTATTTCTCCCTCTCTCTATATATATATCCCTCTACCAACCAACCTACCTACTGTATTTCTCCCTCTCTCTCTATCCCTCTACCTACCTCTCTACCTACTGTATTTCTCCCTCTCTCTCTATCCCTCTACATACCTCCCTACCTACTGCATCTCTCCCTCTCTCCCCATCCCCCTACCTACCTACCTACCTACCTACCTACCTACTTTATTTGTCCCTCTCTCTCTATCCTTCTACCTACCTACCTACCTACCTACTGTATTTCTCCCTCCCTCTCTCTATCCCTCTACCTACCTACCTACCAACCTACCTACTGTATTTCTCCCTCTCTCTCTATCCTTTTACCTACCTACCTACCTACCTACAGTATTTCTCCCTCTCTCCCTCTACCTTCCTACCTACCTACCAACCTACCTACCTACTGTATTTCTCCCTCTCCCTCTATCCCTCTACCTAACTACCTACTTACTGGATTTCTTCCCCTCTCTCTATCCCCCTACCTACCTACCAACCTACCTACTGTATTTCTCCCTCTCTCTCTATCCCTTTACTTACCTACCTACCTACAGTATTTCTCCCTCTCTCCCTCTACCTTCCTACCTACCTACTGTATTTCTCCCTCTCTCTCCCTCTCTCCCCCTACCTACCTACCTACCTACCTACCTACCTACCTACCTACCTATTGTATTTCTCCCTCTCTCTTGATCGCTTTACCTACATACATACATACTGTATTTCTCCCTCTCTCGCTATCCCGTTACCTACCTTCTGTATTTCTCCCTCTCTCTCTATCCGTCTACCTACCTACCTACTGTATTTTCCCCCTCTCTCTATCCCTCTACCTATTTATCCACCTACTTTATTTCTCCCTCTCTCTCTATCCCTTTACCTACCTACCTACCTACTGTATTTCTCCCTCTCTATCCGTCTACCTACCTACTGTATTTCTCCCTCTCTCTCTATCCCTCTACCTACCTTGCTACCTACTGTATTTCTCCCTATCTCTCTATCTCTATACCTACCTACCTACCTACCTTCCTACCTACCTACTGTATTTCTCCCTCTCTCCCCATCCCCCTACCTACCTACCTACCTACCTACCTACCTACTTTATTTGTCCCTCTCTCTCTATCCTTCTACCTACCTACCTACCTACCTACTGTATTTCTCCCTCCCTCTCTCTATCCCTCTACCTACCTACCAACCAACCTACCTACTGTATTTCTCCCTCCCTCTCTCTATCCCTCTACCTACTTACCTACCAACCTACCTACTGTATTTCTCCTTCTCTCTCTCTCCCTTTACCTACCTACCTACCTACAGTATTTCTCCCTCTCTCCCTCTACCTTCCTACCTACCTACCAACCTACCTACCAACTGTATTTCTCCCTCTCTATCCGTCTACCTACCTACTGTATTTCTCCCTCACTCTCTATCCCTCTACCTACTTTGCTACCTACTGTATTTCTCCCTATCTCTCTATCTCTCTACCTACCTACCTACCTACCTCCTGTATTTCTCCCTCCCTCGCCCTCTCTATATCTCTACCTACCTACTGTATTTCTCCCTCTCTCTTACCCTCTACCTACCTACCTACCTACCTACCTACCTACGTACCTACCTACTGTATTTCTCCCTCTCTCTCTTACCCTCTACCTACCTACCTACGTACTGTATTTCTCCGTCCCTGTCTCTATCCCTCTACCTACCTACCTACCTACCTACCTACCTACCTACCTACCTACCTACCTTCCTACCTACCTACCTACCTACTGTATTTCTCCCTCTCTCTCTATCCCTTTACCTACCTATGTACCAAATGTATTTCTCCCTCTCTCGCTATCCCCCTACCTACCTACCTACCTACCCATCTTCCTACCTACCTACCTACCTACTGTATTTCTCCCTCCCTCTCTCTATATATCCCTCTACCTAGCTACCTACCTACTGTATTTCTCCCTCTCTCTATATATATATCCCTCTACCAACCAACCTACCTACTGTATTTCTCCCTCTCTCTCTATCCCTCTACCTACCTCTCTACCTACTGTATTTCTCCCTCTCTCTCTATCCCTCTACATACCTCCCTACCTACTGCATCTCTCCCTCTCTCCCCATCCCCCTACCTACCTACCTACCTACCTACCTACCTACCTACCTACCTACCTACCTACTTTATTTGTCCCTCTCTCTCTATCCTTCTACCTACCTACCTACCTACCTACTGTATTTCTCCCTCCCTCTCTCTATCCCTCTACCTACCTACCAACCAACCTACCTACTGTATTTCTCCCTCTCTCTCTATCCCTCTACCTACCCCCCCTCCCTACCTACTGTATTTCTCCCTCTCTCTCTCTATCCATCTACATACCTCCTTACCTACTGCATTTCTCCCTCTCTCCCCATCCCCCTACCTACCTACCTACCTACCTACCTACCTACCTACCTACCTACCTACCTACCTACCTACTTTATTTGTCCCTCTCTCTCTATCCTTCTACCTACCTACCTACCTACTGTATTTCTCCCTCCCTCTCTCTATCCCTCTACCTACTTACCTACCAACCTACCTACTGTATTTCTCCTTCTCTCTCTCTCCCTTTACCTACCTACCTACCTACAGTATTTCTCCCTCTCTCCCTCTACCTTCCTACCTACCTACCAACCTACCTACCTACTGTATTTCTCCCTCTCTATCCGTCTACCTACCTACTGTATTTCTCCCTCACTCTCTATCCCTCTACCTACCTACCTACCTCCTGTATTTCTCCCTCCCTCGCCCTCTCTATATCTCTACCTACCTACTGTATTTCTCCCTCTCTCTTACCCTCTACCTACCTACCTACCTACCTACCTACCTACCTACGTACCTACCTACTGTATTTCTCCCTCTCTCTCTTACCCTCTACCTACCTACCTACGTACTGTATTTCTCCCTCCCTGTCTCTATCCCTCTACCTACCTACCTACCTACCTACCTACCTACCTACCTACCTACCTACCTACCTTCCTACCTACCTACCTACCTACCTACCTACCTACCTACCTACCTACCTACCTACTGTATTTCTCCCTCTCTCTCTATCCCTTTACCTACCTATGTACCAAATGTATTTCTCCCTCTCTCGCTATCCCCCTACCTACCTACCTACCTACCCATCTTCCTACCTACCTACCTACCTACTGTATTTCTCCCTCCCTCTCTATATATATCCCTCTACCTAGCTACCTACCTACTGTATTTCTCCCTCTCTCTATATATATATCCCTCTACCAACCAACCTACCTACTGTATTTCTCCCTCTCTCTCTATCCCTCTACCTACCTCTCTACCTACTGTATTTCTCCCTCTCTCTCTATCCCTCTACATACCTCCCTACCTACTGCATCTCTCCCTCTCTCCCCATCCCCCTACCTACCTACCTACCTACCTACCTACCTACTTTATTTGTCCCTCTCTCTCTATCCTTCTACCTACCTACCTACCTACCTACTGTATTTCTCCCTCCCTCTCTCTATCCCTCTACCTACCTACCTACCAACCTACCTACTGTATTTCTCCCTCTCTCTCTATCCTTTTACCTACCTACCTACCTACCTACAGTATTTCTCCCTCTCTCCCTCTACCTTCCTACCTACCTACCAACCTACCTACCTACTGTATTTCTCCCTCTCCCTCTATCCCTCTACCTAACTACCTACTTACTGGATTTCTTCCCCTCTCTCTATCCCCCTACCTACCTACCAACCTACCTACTGTATTTCTCCCTCTCTCTCTATCCCTTTACTTACCTACCTACCTACAGTATTTCTCCCTCTCTCCCTCTACCTTCCTA
The DNA here is from genome assembly GCA_039707465.1 of Rhabdophis nuchalis. Taxonomy (NCBI): domain Eukaryota; kingdom Metazoa; phylum Chordata; class Lepidosauria; order Squamata; family Natricidae; genus Rhabdophis; species Rhabdophis nuchalis. Next base: position 41,760 of record JBDLLF010000244.1, on the reverse strand, counting down.
CCTACCTACTGTATTTCTCCCTCTCTCTCCCTCTCTCCACCTACCTACCTACCTACCTACCTACCTACCTACCTACCTACCTACCTATTGTATTTCTCCCTCTCTCTTGATCGCTTTACCTACATACATACATACTGTATTTCTCCCTCTCTCGCTATCCCGTTACCTACCTTCTGTATTTCTCCCTCTCTCTCTATCCGTCTACCTACCTACCTACTGTATTTTCCCCCTCTCTCTATCCCTCTACCTATTTATCCACCTACTTTATTTCTCCCTCTCTCTCTATCCCTTTACCTACCTACCTACCTACTGTATTTCTCCCTCTCTATCCGTCTACCTACCTACTGTATTTCTCCCTCTCTCTCTATCCCTCTACCTACCTTGCTACCTACTGTATTTCTCCCTATCTCTCTATCTCTATACCTACCTACCTACCTACCTTCCTACCTACCTACTGTATTTCTCCCTCTCTCCCCATCCCCCTACCTACCTACCTACCTACCTACCTACCTACCTACCTACTTTATTTGTCCCTCTCTCTCTATCCTTCTACCTACCTACCTACCTACCTACTGTATTTCTCCCTCCCTCTCTCTATCCCTCTACCTACCTACCAACCAACCTACCTACTGTATTTCTCCCTCTCTCTCTATCCCTCTACCTACCCCCCCTCCCTACCTACTGTATTTCTCCCTCTCTCTCTCTATCCATCTACATACCTCCTTACCTACTGCATTTCTCCCTCTCTCCCCATCCCCCTACCTACCTACCTACCTACCTACCTACCTACCTACCTACCTACCTACCTACCTACCTACCTACCTACCTACTTTATTTGTCCCTCTCTCTCTATCCTTCTACCTACCTACCTACCTACTGTATTTCTCCCTCCCTCTCTCTATCCCTCTACCTACTTACCTACCAACCTACCTACTGTATTTCTCCTTCTCTCTCTCTCCCTTTACCTACCTACCTACCTACCTACAGTATTTCTCCCTCTCTCCCTCTACCTTCCTACCTACCTACCAACCTACCTACCTACTGTATTTCTCCCTCTCTATCCGTCTACCTACCTACTGTATTTCTCCCTCACTCTCTATCCCTCTACCTACCTACCTACCTCCTGTATTTCTCCCTCCCTCGCCCTCTCTATATCTCTACCTACCTACTGTATTTCTCCCTCTCTCTTACCCTCTACCTACCTACCTACCTACCTACCTACCTACCTACCTACCTACCTACCTACGTACCTACCTACTGTATTTCTCCCTCTCTCTCTTACCCTCTACCTACCTACCTACGTACTGTATTTCTCCCTCCCTGTCTCTATCCCTCTACCTACCTACCTACCTACCTACCTACCTACCTACCTACCTTCCTACCTACCTACCTACCTACCTACCTACCTACTGTATTTCTCCCTCTCTCTCTATCCCTTTACCTACCTATGTACCAAATGTATTTCTCCCTCTCTCGCTATCCCCCTACCTACCTACCTACCTACCCATCTTCCTACCTACCTACCTACCTACTGTATTTCTCCCTCCCTCTCTATATATATCCCTCTACCTAGCTACCTACCTACTGTATTTCTCCCTCTCTCTATATATATATCCCTCTACCAACCAACCTACCTACTGTATTTCTCCCTCTCTCTCTATCCCTCTACCTACCTCTCTACCTACTGTATTTCTCCCTCTCTCTCTATCCCTCTACATACCTCCCTACCTACTGCATCTCTCCCTCTCTCCCCATCCCCCTACCTACCTACCTACCTACCTACCTACTTTATTTGTCCCTCTCTCTCTATCCTTCTACCTACCTACCTACCTACCTACTGTATTTCTCCCTCCCTCTCTCTTTCCCTCTACCTACCTACCTACCAACCTACCTACTGTATTTCTCCCTCTCTCTCTCTATCCTTTTACCTACCTACCTACCTACCTACCTACCTACCTACCTACAGTATTTCTCCCTCTCTCCCTCTACCTTCCTACCTACCTACCAACCTACCTACCTACTGTATTTCTCCCTCTCCCTCTATCCCTCTACCTAACTACCTACTTACTGGATTTCTTCCCCTCTCTCTATCCCCCTACCTACCTACCAACCTACCTACTGTATTTCTCCCTCTCTCTCTATCCCTTTACTTACCTACCTACCTACAGTATTTCTCCCTCTCTCCCTCTACCTTCCTACCTACCTACTGTATTTTGCACATTGCACCTATTAAGTATTTATAACTATTTATTGACTATCAACTATTTTATGACCCCACTTTTAAATCTTTTTGTGCTGGACTTATACTTGCTGGAATTAATTAATGAATTTAACATCTATTTAATATTTATTGAATATCTATTTTAACATCTTAATATTTAATATTTATTGAATATCTTTTAACATCTGTTCATCCCTAAACCAATCGATGCCCTGCTATAAATGTGACCCAGTATATACTCAAGGGCAGACCTAATCTTACTGCGGGAGTCCCCCCTCTCGCAGGTTTGGCCCTCCGCTCTTACGAGGGCCCACCTCGATGAGGGATATATTAATCCAGAGAGGTGGGCGAGGCGTAGTCTTAGGGGGTTTTTAATACGTAAATTGTCTTTTTTAGGGGGTACCAGGGAGGGGGGTGGGTATAGACAGATAGAGACGGAAGAACAGAACAAAAGGAAGGGCCAGGCCAGCAGCCGACGGAGGGAAGCGGAAGGAGCCGATAGGAGGGGGGACACACGAGTTGTTCCATTTGAGGGCATACCAATCCAGAGGGTCGTGGGGAGAGGCAGGGCCGAGGGTAGACAAGTTTCATCCTCCCGGTTGGGGGCACGCAGCCGTTGGCTACAAACGGTCGTGTGCCACAACCCCCGCAGGCTAGGTGGTCAGGGATTACAGAGCCGGGGTCCGCGGCTGATGTTCTGCAATGCCAGGTCCGTTGTCAACAAAGCCCCCCTCATTAGTGACCTTGTGTCAGAGGGGGAGCCGGACCTGGCTGGAATTGCGGAGACCTGGTTGGGCCACGAGGGAGGACTTCCCCTCGTTGAAATGTGCCCACCAGGCTACCGCGCTTTTCATCAGCCCCGGGCCCTAGGTAGGGGCGGTGGGGTAGCGGTCATTGTCAAGGAAGGTCTTGAGCCGAGAGAGACCATTGTGCCACAGACCACCGGTTGTGAGTCCCTCTGCGTGAAGTGGGGCCTAGGGAGGCAGTTGGGCGTGCTGGTTGTATACCTGGCTCCCCGCTATGTAGCAGCAGCCCTGCCCGAGCTCCTAGAGGTGATCGCTACGGTGGCAGTTGAGACCCCCAGACTTTTAGTCATGGGGGACTTTAATCTGCCATCGGTGGGCGAATCATCCGTGGTAGCTCGGGAGTTCATGGCTTCCATGACGGCCATGGACCTGACCCAAGTAATTCAGGGCCCCACTCACGAGGGTGGACATACGCCGGATCTCATCTTTGTCTCAGACCAATGGAAGAGTGATCTGGGTATAGGGGACATAGTCATCACGCCCTTGTCATGGTCAGACCACTCACTTCTCCGGCTCGACTTTCCGACCGCTGCTCCCCTCCGCGGGGAGGCGGAACCAGAGTCACCAATCTGGTACCGCCCCAGGCGCCTGATGGACCCGGATGGGTTCCAGACAGCGCTTGGGCCATTTCCTGTTTCCCTGACCCGCGCCCCGATCGAGGACCTCACGGCCGCATGGAACATTGCGGCCGTGGGAGCCTTGGATCGGGTCGCGCCCTTGCGGCCTCTCTTGCGGCGGCGAACCACCCTGGCTCCATGGTTTACTGAGGAGCTGCGGGTGATGAAACGCCGCAAGAGATGCCTAGAGGGAAGATGGAGGTCTAGCCGTTCTGAATCTGACCGGACACAGGTAAGAGCCCATTTACGGACTTACATTGTGGCGCTGAGAGTGGCCAAACGTCATCATTGTGCCACTCTCATAGCATCCGCAGAAAACCGCCCTGCCGCCCTGTTTAGGGTGACCCGCTCCCTCCTCCAACAGAGGGAGCGGGAAGCCCCACTACAGGGTAGAGCAGAGGAATTTGTGTCTTTTCTGCAGGAGAAAACCGCTCAGATACAGAGTGAGCTAGCCCCCATTCATGGCCCAGTGGGATGCCACGAGAGAGATCTTGTTTGGGAGGAGTTTGACTCCGTTACTTCCGAAGATATGGACAGGTTACGTGGGCGACTGCGAGCCACCACATGTTTATTGGACCCGTGCCCCTCCTGGCTTGTACTGGCATCCTGGGAGGTGACACGAGGCTGGCTCCAAGAGGTTGTCAACGCATCCTTGAGTGAGGGCTCCTTGCCTGCTTCCCTAAAAGAGGCCATGGTGAGGCCCCTCCTCAAGAAGCCCTCTTTGGACCCAGCTCTTTTAAACAACTATCGTCCAGTCTCCAACCTTCCCTTTTTGGCGAAGGTTGTTGAGAGTGTGGTGGCACAACAGTTTCCCCGTCACCTGGAGGAAATTGAGTATCTAGATCCGCGCCAGTCCGGCTTTCGGCCCGGGCATAGCACCAAGACGGCATTGGTCGCGTTGGTAGATGATCTCTGGAGGGCCAGAGATGGGGGATGTTCCTCCATCCTGGTCCTATTAGACCTCTCGGCGGCTTTCGATACCATCGACCATGGTATCCTATTGCATCGGCTGGGGGGGTTGGGGGTGGGAGGCACCGTTTTACGGTGGTTCTCCTCCTACCTCTCTGGCCGATCGCAATTTGTGCGGGCAGGAGAGCAGAGGTCGACCCCGAGACCACTCACATGCGGGGTGCCTCAGGGGTCGGTCCTCTCGCCTCTCCTGTTTAACGCATATATGAAGCCGCTGGGTGAGATCATCCGTGGTTTTGGGGTAGATTACCACCTGTACGCTGATGACACCCAGCTGTACATATCTACCCCAAACCACCCCAACGATGCCGTAGCGGTGATGTGCCAGTGCCTGGAAGCCGTGCGGATCTGGATGGGAAGTAACGGACTCAGGCTCAACCCGACCAAGACCGAGTGGCTGTGGTTTCCGGCTGCCCGATTCAACCAGCTTTCTCCAACGCTGGCCATAGGGGGCGAACATCTTGCCCCTGTGGATGGGGCGCGCAATTTGGGTGTCCCTCCTGGATACCCGGCTGTCTATGGAAGAGCAAGTGACAGCCGTGGCCAGGAGGGCGTTTTACCAGGTTCGCCTGGTTCGCCAATTGCGCCCCCTATTGGATCGGGACGCCCTTCGCACAGTCACTCATGCCCTCGTGACATCCCGACTGGACTATTGTAACTCTCTCTACATGGGGCTTCCCTTGAGGTGCACCCGGAGGCTTCAGTTAGTTCAGAATGCAGCCGCGCGGGCAATTATGGGGACCACCAGGTTCGCCCACGTTACACCACTCCTGCGCGAGCTGCACTGGCTGCCTGTCGTCTTCCGGGTGCGCTTCAAGGTGCTAACTATCATCTTTAAGGCGCTCCATGGCTCGGGACCTAGCTATCTGCGGGATCGGATCCTGCCCCATACATCCTCACGACCGATTCGCTCCCACAGAGAGGGACTTCTCCGGGTGCCGTCCACCAGACTTTGTCAGCGGGCGACGCCCAGGGGAAGGGCTCTCTCTGTGGCGGGCCCGGCCCTCTGGAACGACCTTCCCCCCGATATCAGAACGACCACGGACCTCCGCTCCTTCCGTATGAAACTAAAGACCCATTTCTTTCGACTGGCCGGCCTTGGATAGTCTCTCTGTCTATAGATTTTTAAATGTATTTTAATGGGTTTTAATTTTTTAGCACGGGATAACATAGTTTAATGGTGTTTTAAACTGTATATTTTGTATTGATTGTTTATATTGTTTTTAGTTTCTCCTGTGCACCGCCCCGGGTCCCTGTGGGGAGAGGGAGCGGTTAATAAATGCAAAGTTATTATTATTATTATTTCTCCCTCTCTCTCCCTCTCTCCCCCTACCTACCTACCTACCTACCTACCTACCTACCTACCTACCTACCTACCTACCTACCTATTGTATTTCTCCCTCTCTCTTGATCGCTTTACCTACATACATACATACTGTATTTCTCCCTCTCTCGCTATCCCGTTACCTACCTTCTGTATTTCTCCCTCTCTCTCTATCCGTCTACCTACCTACCTACTGTATTTTCCCCCTCTCTCTATCCCTCTACCTATTTATCCACCTACTTTATTTCTCCCTCTCTCTCTATCCCTTTACCTACCTACCTACCTACTGTATTTCTCCCTCTCTATCCGTCTACCTACCTACTGTATTTCTCCCTCTCTCTCTATCCCTCTACCTACCTTGCTACCTACTGTATTTCTCCCTATCTCTCTATCTCTATACCTACCTACCTACCTACCTTCCTACCTACCTACTGTATTTCTCCCTCTCTCTCTATCCCTTTACCTACCTATGTACCAAATGTATTTCTCCCTCTCTCGCTATCCCCCTACCTACCTACCTACCTACCTACCCATCTTCCTACCTACCTACCTACCTACTGTATTTCTCCCTCCCTCTCTATATATATCCCTCTACCTACCTACTGTATTTCTCCCTCTCTCTCTAACCCTTTACCTACCTACCTACCTACTGTATTTCTCCCTCTCTCTCTATCCCCCTACCTACCTACCTACCCACCCACCCACCTACCTACCTACCTACCTACCTACCTACCTACCTACCTACCTACCTACCTACCTACCTACCTACTGTATTTCTCCCTCCCTCTCTATATATATCCCTCTACCTACCTACCTACCCACTGTATTTCTCCCTCTCTCTATATATATATCCCTCTACCAACCAACCTACCTACTGTATTTCTCCCTCTCTCTCTATCCCTCTACCTACCCCTCTCCCTACCTACTGTATTTCTCCCTCTCTCTCTCTATCCATCTACATACCTCCTTACCTACTGCATTTCTCCCTCTCTCCCCATCCCCCTACCTACCTACCTACCTACCTACCTACCTACCTACCTACTTTATTTGTCCCTCTCTCTCTATCCTTCTACCTACCTACCTACCTACTGTATTTCTCCCTCCCTCTCTCTATCCCTCTACCTACTTACCTACCAACCTACCTACTGTATTTCTCCTTCTCTCTCTCTCCCTTTACCTACCTACCTACCTACAGTATTTCTCCCTCTCTCCCTCTACCTTCCTACCTACCTACCAACCTACCTACCAACTGTATTTCTCCCTCTCTTTCCGTCTACCTACCTACTGTATTTCTCCCTCACTCTCTATCCCTCTACCTACTTTGCTACCTACTGTATTTCTCCCTATCTCTCTATCTCTCTACCTACCTACCTACCTACCTCCTGTATTTCTCCCTCCCTCGCCCTCTCTATATCTCTACCTACCTACTGTATTTCTCCCTCTCTCTTACCCTCTACCTACCTACCTACCTACCTACCTACCTACGTACCTACCTACTGTATTTCTCCCTCTCTCTCTTACCCTCTACCTACCTACCTACGTACTGTATTTCTCCGTCCCTGTCTCTATCCCTCTACCTACCTACCTACCTACCTACCTACCTACCTACCTACCTACCTTCCTACCTACCTACCTACCTACCTACTGTATTTCTCCCTCTCTCTCTATCCCTTTACCTACCTATGTACCAAATGTATTTCTCCCTCTCTCGCTATCCCCCTACCTACCTACCTACCCATCTTCCTACCTACCTACCTACCTACTGTATTTCTCCCTCCCTCTCTATATATATCCCTCTACCTAGCTACCTACCTACTGTATTTCTCCCTCTCTCTATATATATATCCCTCTACCAACCAACCTACCTACTGTATTTCTCCCTCTCTCTCTATCCCTCTACCTACCTCTCTACCTACTGTATTTCTCCCTCTCTCTCTATCCCTCTACATACCTCCCTACCTACTGCATCTCTCCCTCTCTCCCCATCCCCCTACCTACCTACCTACCTACCTACCTACCTACCTACCTACCTACCTACCTACCTACCTACCTACTTTATTTGTCCCTCTCTCTCTATCCTTCTACCTACCTACCTACCTACCTACTGTATTTCTCCCTCCCTCTCTCTATCCCTCTACCTACCTACCAACCAACCTACCTACTGTATTTCTCCCTCTCTCTCTATCCCTCTACCTACCCCCCTCCCTACCTACTGTATTTCTCCCTCTCTCTCTCTATCCATCTACATACCTCCTTACCTACTGCATTTCTCCCTCTCTCCCCATCCCCCTACCTACCTACCTACCTACCTACCTACCTACCTACCTACCTACCTACTTTATTTGTCCCTCTCTCTCTATCCTTCTACCTACCTACCTACCTACTGTATTTCTCCCTCCCTCTCTCTATCCCTCTACCTACTTACCTACCAACCTACCTACTGTATTTCTCCTTCTCTCTCTCTCCCTTTACCTACCTACCTACCTACAGTATTTCTCCCTCTCTCCCTCTACCTTCCTACCTACCTACCAACCTACCTACCTACTGTATTTCTCCCTCTCTATCCGTCTACCTACCTACTGTATTTCTCCCTCACTCTCTATCCCTCTACCTACCTACCTACCTCCTGTATTTCTCCCTCCCTCGCCCTCTCTATATCTCTACCTACCTACTGTATTTCTCCCTCTCTCTTACCCTCTACCTACCTACCTACCTACCTACCTACCTACCTACCTACCTACGTACCTACCTACTGTATTTCTCCCTCTCTCTCTTACCCTCTACCTACCTACCTACGTACTGTATTTCTCCCTCCCTGTCTCTATCCCTCTACCTACCTACCTACCTACCTACCTACCTTCCTACCTACCTACCTACCTACCTACCTACCTACCTACCTACCTACCTACCTACTGTATTTCTCCCTCTCTCTCTATCCCTTTACCTACCTATGTACCAAATGTATTTCTCCCTCTCTCGCTATCCCCCTACCTACCTACCTACCTACCCATCTTCCTACCTACCTACCTACCTACTGTATTTCTCCCCCCCTCTCTATATATATCCCTCTACCTAGCTACCTACCTACTGTATTTCTCCCTCTCTCTATATATATATCCCTCTACCAACCAACCTACCTACTGTATTTCTCCCTCTCTCTCTATCCCTCTACCTACCTCTCTACCTACTGTATTTCTCCCTCTCTCTCTATCCCTCTACATACCTCCCTACCTACTGCATCTCTCCCTCTCTCCCCATCCCCCTACCTACCTACCTACCTACCTACCTACTTTATTTGTCCCTCTCTCTCTATCCTTCTACCTACCTACCTACCTACCTACTGTATTTCTCCCTCCCTCTCTCTATCCCTCTACCTACCTACCTACCAACCTACCTACTGTATTTCTCCCTCTCTCTCTATCCTTTTACCTACCTACCTACCTACCTACAGTATTTCTCCCTCTCTCCCTCTACCTTCCTACCTACCTACCAACCTACCTACCTACTGTATTTCTCCCTCTCCCTCTATCCCTCTACCTAACTACCTACTTACTGGATTTCTTCCCCTCTCTCTATCCCCCTACCTACCTACCAACCTACCTACTGTATTTCTCCCTCTCTCTCTATCCCTTTACTTACCTACCTACCTACAGTATTTCTCCCTCTCTCCCTCTACCTTCCTACCTACCTACTGTATTTCTCCCTCTCTCTCCCTCTCTCCCCCTACCTACCTACCTACCTACCTACCTACCTACCTACCTACCTACCTACCTACCTATTGTATTTCTCCCTCTCTCTTGATCGCTTTACCTACATACATACATACTGTATTTCTCCCTCTCTCGCTATCCCGTTACCTACCTTCTGTATTTCTCCCTCTCTCTCTATCCGTCTACCTACCTACCTACTGTATTTTCCCCCTCTCTCTATCCCTCTACCTATTTATCCACCTACTTTATTTCTCCCTCTCTCTCTATCCCTTTACCTACCTACCTACCTACTGTATTTCTCCCTCTCTATCCGTCTACCTACCTACTGTATTTCTCCCTCTCTCTCTATCCCTCTACCTACCTTGCTACCTACTGTATTTCTCCCTATCTCTCTATCTCTATACCTACCTACCTACCTACCTTCCTACCTACCTACTGTATTTCTCCCTCTCTCTCTATCCCTTTACCTACCTATGTACCAAATGTATTTCTCCCTCTCTCGCTATCCCCCTACCTACCTACCTACCTACCTACCCATCTTCCTACCTACCTACCTACCTACTGTATTTCTCCCTCCCTCTCTATATATATCCCTCTACCTACCTACCTACCTACCTACTGTATTTCTCCCTCTCTCTATATATATATCCCTCTACCAACCAACCTACCTACTGTATTTCTCCCTCTCTCTCTATCCCTCTACCTACCTACCTCTCTACCTACTGTATTTCTCCCTCTCTCTCTATCCCTCTACATACCTCCCTACCTACTGCATTTCTCCCTCTCTCCCCATCCCCCTACCTACCTACCTACCTACCTACCTACCTACCTACCTACCTACCTACCTACCTACCTACCTACTTTATTTGTCCCTCTCTCTCTATCCTTCTACCTACCTACCTACCTACTGTATTTCTTTCTCCCTCTCTCTATCCCTCTACCTACCTACCTACCTACCTACCTACCTACCTACCTACCTACCTACCGTATTTCTCCCTCTCTCGCTATCCCGCTACCTACCTACGTACCAACCTACTGTATTTCTCACTCTCTCTCTATCCCCCTACCTACCTACCTACCTACCTACCTACCTACCTACCTACCTGCATACCTACCTACCTACCTCCTGTATTTCTCCCTCTCTCTCTCAATCCCTTTACCTACCTACCTACCTGCCTCCTGTATTTCTCCCTCTCTCTCTCTATCCCTTTACCTACCTACCTACATACCTACTGTATTTCTCCCTCTCTCTCGATCCCTTTACCTAAAAAAATACATACTGTATTTTTCCCTTTCTCGCTATCCCGCTACTTACCTACCAACCTCCTGTATTTCTCCCTCCCTCGCTCTCTATATTCCTCTACCTACCTACCTACTGTATATCTCCCTCTCTCTCTTACCCTCTACCTACCTACCAACCTACTGTATTTCTCCCTCACTCTCTCTATCCCTCTACCTACCTACCTACCTACCTACCTACCTACCTACCTACCTACCTACCTACCTACCTACTTTATTTGTCCCTCTCTCTCTATCCTTCTACTTATCTACCTACTGTATTTCTCACTCTCTGTCTATCCCTCTACCTACCTACCTACCTACTGTACTTCTCCCTCTCTCCCTCTCCCTACCTACCTACCTACTGCATTTCTCCCTCCCTCTCGCTCTATATCCCTCTACCTTACTACCTACCTCCTGTATTTCTCCCTCTCTCTCAATCCCTCTAACTACCTACTTACCTACTGTATTTCTCCCTCTCTCCCTCTCCCTACCTACCTACCTACTGCATTTCTCCCTCCCTCTCGCTCTATATCCCTCTACCTTACTACCTACCTCCTGTATTTCTCCCTCTCTCTCAATCCCTCTAACTACCTACCTACCTATTGTATTTCTCCCTCTCTCGCTATCCCTCTACGTACCTACTGTATTTCTCCCTCTCTCTATATATATATATCCCTCTACCAACCTACCTAACTACAGTATTTCTCCCTCCCTCTCTATCTCTCTACCTACCTACGGTGTTTCTCCCTCTCTCTCTATCCCTATACATACCTACCTACTGTTTTTATCCCTCTCCCTCTCTGTCCCTTTACCTACCTACCTACCTAACTACTGTAATTCTCCCTCTCTCCCTATCCCTTTACCTTCCTACCTACCTACTCTATTTCTCCCTCTCTCTCTATCCCTCTACCTACCTACCTACCTACTGTATTTCTCCCTCCCTCTCTCTATCCCTCTACCTACCTACCTACCTACCTACCTACCTACCTACCTACCTACCTACCTACCTACCTACCTACCTACCTACCTACCGTATTTCTCCCTCTCTCCCTATCCCTTTACCTTCCTACCTACCTATTGTATTTCTCCCTCCCTCTCCCTCTCTCCCTCTAACTACCTACCTACCTACTGTATTTCCCTTTCTCTCTCTATCCCACTACCTACCTAACTACCTACCTACATTCTGTTTTTTCCCCTTTCTCTCGATCCCTTTACCTACCTACCTACCTACCTACCTACTGTATTTCTCACACTCTCTCTATCCCTATATCTACCTACCTACTGTATTTCTCCCTCCCTCTCTCTCTATATCCCTCTACCTACCTACCTACCTACCGTATTTCTCCCTCTCTCTCTATCCCTCTACCTACCTATCCACCTACTGTATTTCTCCCTCTCTCTCTATCCCTTTATCTACCTACCTACCTACTGTATTTCTCCCTCTCTCTCTATCCCTCTACCTACCTACCTACTGTATTTCTCCCTCTCCCTCTCTATTCCTTTACCTACCTACCTACCTACCTACCTACCTACCTACCTACCTACCTACCTACCTACTGTATTTGTCCTTCTCTCTATCCCTCTACCTACCTACCTACCTACTGTATTTCTCCCCCCTCTCTCTATCCCTCTACCTACCTACCTACCTACCTACCTAACCACCTACTTTATTTCTCCCTCTCTCTCTATCCCTTTACCTACCTACCTACCTACCTACCTACCTACCTACTGTATTTCTCCCTCTCTCTCTCTCTATATATATATATATCCCTCTACCAACCTACCTACCTACTGTATTTCTCCCTCTCTCGCTATACCACTACCTACCTACCTACCAACCTACTGTATTTCTCACTCTCTCTCTATACCCCTACCTACCTACCTACCTACCTACCTACCTACCTACCTACCTACCTACCTACCTACCTACCTACCTACTGTAATTCTCCCTCTCTCCCTATCCCTTTACCTTCCTACCTACCTACTCTATTTCTCCCTCTCTCTCTATCCCTCTACCTACCTACCTACCTACTGTATTTCTCCCTCCCTCTCTCTATCCCTCTACCTACCTACCTACCTACCTACCTACCTACCTACCTACCTACCTACCTACCTACCGTATTTCTCCCTCTCTCCCTATCCTTTACCTTCCTACCTACCTATTGTATTTCTCCCTCCCTCTCCCTCTCTCCCTCTAACTACCTACCTACCTACTGTATTTCTCTTTCTCTCTCTATCCCACTACCTACCTAACTACCTACCTACATTCTGTTTTTTCCCCTTTCTCTCGATCCCTTTACCTACCTACCTACCTACCTACCTACTGTATTTCTCACACTCTCTCTATCCCTATATCTACCTACCTACTGTATTTCTCCCTCCCTCTCTCTCTATATCCCTCTACCTACCTACCTACCTACCGTATTTCTCCCTCTCTCTCTATCCCTCTACCTACCTATCCACCTACTGTATTTCTCCCTCTCTCTCTATCCCTTTATCTACCTACCTACCTACTGTATTTCTCCCTCTCTCTCTATCCCTCTACCTACCTACCTACTGTATTTCTCCCTCTCCCTCTCTATTCCTTTACCTACCTACCTACCTACCTACCTACCTACCTACCTACCTACCTACCTACCTACCTACCTACCTACTGCATTTGTCCTTCTCTCTATCCCTCTACCTACCTACCTACCTACTGTATTTCTCCCCCCTCTCTCTATCCCTCTACCTACCTACCTACCTAACCACCTACTTTATTTCTCCCTCTCTCTCTATCCCTTTACCTACCTACCTACCTACCTACCTACCTACCTACCTACCTACCTACCTACCTACTGTATTTCTCCCTCTCTCCCTATACCGCTACCTACCTACCTACCAACCTACTGTATTTCTCACTCTCTCTCTATCCCCCTACCTACCTACCTACCTACCTACCTACCTACCTACCTACCTACCTACCTTACTACCTACCTCCTGTATTTCTCCCTCTCTCTCTATCCCTCTACCTATCTACCTTCTGTATTTCTCCCTCACTCTCCCTCTCTCCCTCTACCAACCTACCTACCTACTGTATTCCTGCCTCTCTCTCTATCCCTTTACCTACCTACCTACCTACTGTATTTCTCCCTCTCTCTCTCTCCCTCTACCTACCTACCTACCTACCTACCTACCTACCTACCTACCTACCTACCTACCTACTGTATTTCTACCTCCCACTCTATCCCTCTACATACCTCCCTACCTACTGCATTTCTCCCTCTCTCTCCATCCCTCTACCAACCTACCTACCTACTGTATTCCTCCCTCTCTCTCTATCCCTTTACCTACCTACCTACCTACTGTATTTCTCCCTCTCTCTCTATCCCTCTACCTACCTACCTCCCTACCTCCCTACCTACCTACCTACCTACCTACCTACCTACCTACCTACTTTATTTGTCCCTCTCTCTATCCTTCTACCTACCTACCTACTGTATTTCTCCCTCTATGTCTATCCCTCTACCTACCTACCTACCTACCTACCTACTGTATTTCTCCCTCTCTCCCTCTCCCTACCTACCTACCTACCTACCTACCTACCTACCTACCTACCTACTGTATTTCTACCTCCCACTCTATCCCTCTACATACCTCCCTACCTACTCTATTCCTCCCTCTCTCTCTATCCCTTTACCTACCTACCTACTGTATTTCTCCCTCTCTCCCTCTACCTACCTACCTACCTACCTACCTACCTACCTACCTACCTACCTACCTACCTAACTACTGTATTTCTACCTCCCTCTCTATCCCTCTACATACCTCCCTACCTACTGCATTTCTCCCTCTCTCTCCATCCCTTTACCTACCTACCTACCTACTGTATTTCTCCCTCTCTCTCTATCCCTCTACCTACCTACCTACTGTATTTCTCCCTCTCTGTCTATCCCTCTCCCTACCTACCTACCTACTGTATTTCTCCCTCTCTCCCTCTCCCTACCTACCTACCTACTGCATTTCTCCCTCCCTCTCGCTCTATATCCCTCTACCTTACTACCTACCTCCTGTATTTCTCCCTCTCTCTCAATCCCTCTAAATACCTACCTACTGTATTTCTCCCTCTCTCGCTATCCCACTACCTACCTACCTACCTACTGTATTTCTCCCTCTCTCTATATATATATATATCCCTCTACCAACCTACCTAACTACAGTATTTCTCCCTCCCTCTCTATCTCTCTAACTACCTACGGTGTTTCTCCCTCTCTCTCTATCCCTATACATACCTACCTACTGTTTTTATCCATCTCCCTCTCTATCCCTTTACCTACCTACCTACCTACCTACCTACCTACCTACCTACCTACTGTAATTCTCCCTCTCTCCATATCCCTTTACCTTCCTACCTACCTACTCTATTTCTCCCTCTCTCTCTATCCCTCTACCTACCTACCTACCTACTGTATTTCTCCCTCCCTCTCTCTATCCCTCTACCTACCTACCTACCTACCTACCTACCTACCTACCTACCTACCTACCTACTTACCTACCTACTGTATTTCTCCCTCTCTCTTGATCCCTTTACCTAAAAAAATACATACTGTATTTTCCCTTTCTCGCTATCCCGCTACTTACCTACCAACCTCCTGTATTTTTCCCTCTCTCTCTATCCCTCTATGTACCTACCTACCGACCTACCTACCTACTGTATATCTCCCTCTCTCTCTTACCCTCTACCTACCTACCAACCTACTGTATTTCTCCCTCACTCTCTCTATCCCTCTACCTACCTATGTACGAACCTACATTCTGTATTTTTCCATCTCTCTCAATCACTCTACCTATGTACCTAACTACCTACCTACATTCTGTATTTTTCCCTCTCTCTCTATCCCTCTATGTACCTACCTACCGACCAACCTACCTATTGTATTTCTCCCTCTCTCTCTCACCCTCTACCTGCCTAGCTACCTACTGTATTTCTCCCTCTATCCCTCTACCTACATACCTACTGTATTTCTCCCTCTCTCTCTATCCCTCTACCTACCTACATACCTACTGTATTTCTCCCTCCCTCTCTCTATCCCTCTACCTACCTACCTACCTACCTACCTACCTACCTACCTACCTACCTACCTACCTTCTCTATTTCTCCCTCTCTCTCTATCACTCTACCTTACTACCTACCTCCTGTATTTCTCCCTCTCTCTCTATCCCTCTACCTATCTACCTTCTGTATTTCTCCCTCACTCTCCCTCTCTCCCTCTAACTACCTACCTACCTACTGTATTTCTCTTTCTCTCTCTATCCCACTACCTACCTACCTACCTACCTACCTACCTACCTACCTACCTACCTAACTACTTACTGTATTTCTACCTCCCTCTCTATCCCTCTACATACCTCCCTACCTACTGCATTTCTCCCTCTCTCTCCATCCCTCTACCTACCTACCTACCTACCTACCTACCTACCTATCCACCTACTTTATTTATCCCTCTCTCTCTATCCCTTTACCTACCTACCTACTGTATTTCTCCCTCTCTCGCTATCCCGCTACCTACCTACCTACCTACTGTATTTCTCCCTCTCTCTCTATCCCTCTACCTACCTACCTACCTACCTACCTACCTACCTACCTACCTACCTACCTACCTACCTACCTACTGTATTTCTCCCTCTCTCTCTCTCTCTCTATATATATATATCCCTCTACCAACCTACCTACCTACTGTATTCCTGCCTCTCTCTCTATCCCTTTACCTACCTACCTACCTACTGTATTTCTCCCTCTCTCTCTCTCCCTCTACCTACCTACCTACCTACCTACCTACCTACCTACCTACCTACCTACCTACCTACTGTATTTCTACCTCCCACTCTATCCCTCTACATACCTCCCTACCTACTCTATTCCTCCCTCTCTCTCTATCCCTTTACCTACCTACCTACCTACTGTATTTCTCCCTTTCTCCCTCTACCTACCTACCTACCTACCTACCTACCTACCTACCTACCTAACTACTGTATTTCTACCTCCCTCTCTATCCCTCTACATACCTCCCTACCTACTGCATTTCTCCCTCTCTCTCCATCCCTTTACCTACCTACCTACCTACTGTATTTCTCCCTCTCTCTCTATCCCTCTACCTACCTACCTACCTACCTACTTTATTTGTCCCTCTCTCTCTATCCTTCTACCTACCTACCTACTGTATTTCTCCCTCTCTGTCTATCCCTCTACCTACCTACCTACCTACTGTATTTCTCCCTCTCTCCCTCTCCCTACCTACCTACCTACTGCATTTCTCCCTCCCTCTCGCTCTATATCCCTCTACCTTACTACCTACCTCCTGTATTTCTCCCTCTCTCTCAATCCCTCTACCTACCTCCCTACCTACTGCATTTCTCCCTCTCTCTCCATTACTTTACCTACCTACCTACCTACTGTATTTCTCCCTCTCTCTCTATCCCTCTACCTACCTACCTACCTACCTACTTTATTTGTCCCTCTCTCTCTATCCTTCTACCTACCTACCTACTGTATTTCTCCCTCTCTGTCTATCCCTCTACCTACCTACCTACCTACTGTATTTCTCCCTCTCTCCCTCTCCCTACCTACCTACCTACTGCATTTCTCCCTCCCTCTCGCTCTATATCCCTCTACCTTACTACCTACCTCCTGTATTTCTCCCTCTCTCTCAATCCCTCTAAATACCTACCTACTGTATTTCTCCCTCTCTCGCTATCCCACTACCTACCTACCTACCTACTGTATTTCTCCCTCTCTCTATATATATATATATCCCTCTACCAACCTACCTAACTACAGTATTTCTCCCTCCCTCTCTATCTCTCTAACTACCTACGGTGTTTCTCCCTCTCTCTCTATCCCTATACATACCTACCTACTGTTTTTATCCATCTCCCTCTCTATCCCTTTACCTACCTACCTACCTACCTACCTACCTACCTACCTACTGTAATTCTCCCTCTCTCCATATCCCTTTACCTTCCTACCTACCTACTCTATTTCTCCCTCTCTCTCTATCCCTCTACCTACCTACCTACCTACTGTATTTCTCCCTCCCTCTCTCTATCCCTCTACCTACCTACCTACCTACCTACCTACCTACCTACCTACCTACCTACTTACCTACCTACTGTATTTCTCCCTCTCTCTTGATCCCTTTACCTAAAAAAATACATACTGTATTTTCCCTTTCTCGCTATCCCGCTACTTACCTACCAACCTCCTGTATTTTTCCCTCTCTCTCTATCCCTCTATGTACCTACCTACCGACCTACCTACCTACTGTATATCTCCCTCTCTCTCTTACCCTCTACCTACCTACCAACCTACTGTATTTCTCCCTCACTCTCTCTATCCCTCTACCTACCTATGTACGAACCTACATTCTGTATTTTTCCATCTCTCTCAATCACTCTACCTATGTACCTAACTACCTACCTACATTCTGTATTTTTCCCTCTCTCTCTATCCCTCTATGTACCTACCTACCGACCAACCTACCTATTGTATTTCTCCCTCTCTCTCTCACCCTCTACCTGCCTAGCTACCTACTGTATTTCTCCCTCTATCCCTCTCCCTACCTACCTACCTACTGCATTTCTCCCTCCCTCTCGCTCTATATCCCTCTACCTTACTACCTACCTCCTGTATTTCTCCCTCTCTCTCAATCCCTCTACCTACCTCCCTACCTACTGCATTTCTCCCTCTCTCTCCATTACTTTACCTACCTACCTACCTCCTGTATTTCTCCCTCTCTCTCTATCCCTCTACCTACCTACCTACCTACCTACTTTATTTGTCCCTCTCTCTCTATCCTTCTACCTACCTACCTACTGTATTTCTCCCTCTCTGTCTATCCCTCTACCTACCTACCTACCTACTGTATTTCTCCCTCTCTCCCTCTCCCTACCTACCTACCTACTGCATTTCTCCCTCCCTCTCGCTCTATATCCCTCTACCTTACTACCTACCTCCTGTATTTCTCCCTCTCTCTCAATCCCTCTACCTACCTCCCTACCTACTGCATTTCTCCCTCTCTCGCTATCCCACTACCTACCTACCTACCTACTGTATTTCTCCCTCTCTCTATATATATATATATCCCTCTACCAACCTACCTAACTACAGTATTTCTCCCTCCCTCTCTATCTCTCTAACTACCTACGGTGTTTCTCCCTCTCTCTCTATCCCTATACATACCTACCTACTGTTTTTATCCATCTCCCTCTCTATCCCTTTACCTACCTACCTACCTACCTACCTACCTACCTACCTACCTACCTACCTACCTACCTACCTACCTACCTACCTACTGTAATTCTCCCTCTCTCCATATCCCTTTACCTTCCTACCTACCTACTCTATTTCTCCCTCTCTCTCTATCCCTCTACCTACCTACCTACCTACTGTATTTCTCCCTCCCTCTCTCTATCCCTCTACCTACCTACCTACCTACCTACCTACCTACCTACTTACCTACCTACTGTATTTCTCCCTCTCTCTTGATCCCTTTACCTAAAAAAATACATACTGTATTTTCCCTTTCTCGCTATCCCGCTACTTACCTACCAACCTCCTGTATTTTTCCCTCTCTCTCTATCCCTCTATGTACCTACCTACCGACCTACCTACCTACTGTATATCTCCCTCTCTCTCTTACCCTCTACCTACCTACCAACCTACTGTATTTCTCCCTCACTCTCTCTATCCCTCTACCTACCTATGTACGAACCTACATTCTGTATTTTTCCATCTCTCTCAATCACTCTACCTATGTACCTAACTACCTACCTACATTCTGTATTTTTCCCTCTCTCTCTATCCCTCTATGTACCTACCTACCGACCAACCTACCTATTGTATTTCTCCCTCTCTCTCTCACCCTCTACCTGCCTAGCTACCTACTGTATTTCTCCCTCTATCCCTCTCCCTACCTACCTACCTACTGCATTTCTCCCTCCCTCTCGCTCTATATCCCTCTACCTTACTACCTACCTCCTGTATTTCTCCCTCTCTCTCAATCCCTCTACCTACCTCCCTACCTACTGCATTTCTCCCTCTCTCTCCATTACTTTACCTACCTACCTACCTACTGTATTTCTCCCTCTCTCTCTATCCCTCTACCTACCTACCTACCTACCTACTTTATTTGTCCCTCTCTCTCTATCCTTCTACCTACCTACCTACTGTATTTCTCCCTCTCTGTCTATCCCTCTACCTACCTACCTACCTACTGTATTTCTCCCTCTCTCCCTCTCCCTACCTACCTACCTACTGCATTTCTCCCTCCCTCTCGCTCTATATCCCTCTACCTTACTACCTACCTCCTGTATTTCTCCCTCTCTCTCAATCCCTCTAAATACCTACCTACTGTATTTCTCCCTCTCTCGCTATCCCACTACCTACCTACCTACCTACTGTATTTCTCCCTCTCTCTATATATATATATATCCCTCTACCAACCTACCTAACTACAGTATTTCTCCCTCCCTCTCTATCTCTCTAACTACCTACGGTGTTTCTCCCTCTCTCTCTATCCCTATACATACCTACCTACTGTTTTTATCCATCTCCCTCTCTATCCCTTTACCTACCTACCTACCTACCTACCTACCTACCTACCTACCTACTGTAATTCTCCCTCTCTCCATATCCCTTTACCTTCCTACCTACCTACTCTATTTCTCCCTCTCTCTCTATCCCTCTACCTACCTACCTACCTACTGTATTTCTCCCTCCCTCTCTCTATCCCTCTACCTACCTACCTACCTACCTACCTACCTACCTACCTACCTACCTACCTACTTACCTACCTACTGTATTTCTCCCTCTCTCTTGATCCCTTTACCTAAAAAAATACATACTGTATTTTCCCTTTCTCGCTATCCCGCTACTTACCTACCAACCTCCTGTATTTTTCCCTCTCTCTCTATCCCTCTATGTACCTACCTACCGACCTACCTACCTACTGTATATCTCCCTCTCTCTCTTACCCTCTACCTACCTACCAACCTACTGTATTTCTCCCTCACTCTCTCTATCCCTCTACCTACCTATGTACGAACCTACATTCTGTATTTTTCCATCTCTCTCAATCACTCTACCTATGTACCTAACTACCTACCTACATTCTGTATTTTTCCCTCTCTCTCTATCCCTCTATGTACCTACCTACCGACCAACCTACCTATTGTATTTCTCCCTCTCTCTCTCACCCTCTACCTGCCTAGCTACCTACTGTATTTCTCCCTCTATCCCTCTACCTACATACCTACTGTATTTCTCCCTCTCTCTCTATCCCTCTACCTACCTACATACCTACTGTATTTCTCCCTCCCTCTCTCTATCCCTCTACCTACCTACCTACCTACCTACCTACCTACCTTCTCTATTTCTCCCTCTCTCTCTATCACTCTACCTTACTACCTACCTCCTGTATTTCTCCCTCTCTCTCTATCCCTCTACCTATCTACCTTCTGTATTTCTCCCTCACTCTCCCTCTCTCCCTCTAACTACCTACCTACCTACTGTATTTCTCCCTCTCTCTCTATCCCTCTACCTACCTACCTACCTACCTACCTACCTACCTACCTACCTACCTACCTACCTAACTACTTACTGTATTTCTACCTCCCTCTCTATCCCTCTACATACCTCCCTACCTACTGCATTTCTCCCTCTCTCTCCATCCCTCTACCTACCTACCTACCTACCTACCTACCTACCTACCTACCTACCTATCCACCTACTTTATTTCTCCCTCTCTCTCTATCCCTTTACCTACCTACCTACTGTATTTCTCCCTCTCTCGCTATCCCGCTACCTACCTACCTACCTACTGTATTTCTCCCTCTCTCTCTATCCCTCTACCTACCTACCTACCTACCTACCTACCTACCTACCTACCTACCTACCTACCTACCTACTGTATTTCTCCCTCTCTCTCTCTCTCTATATATATATATATCCCTCTACCAACCTACCTACCTACTGTATTCCTGCCTCTCTCTCTATCCCTTTACCTACCTACCTACCTACTGTATTTCTCCCTCTCTCTCTCTCCCTCTACCTACCTACCTACCTACCTACCTACCTACCTACCTACCTACCTACTGTATTTCTACCTCCCACTCTATCCCTCTACATACCTCCCTACCTACTCTATTCCTCCCTCTCTCTCTATCCCTTTACCTACCTACCTACCTACTGTGTTTCTCCCTTTCTCCCTCTACCTACCTACCTACCTACCTACCTACCTACCTACCTACCTACCTACCTACCTACCTACCTAACTACTGTATTTCTACCTCCCTCTCTATCCCTCTACATACCTACCTACCTACTGTATTTCTCCCTCTCTCCCTCTCCCTACCTACCTACCTACTGCATTTCTCCCTCCCTCTCGCTCTATATCCCTCTACCTTACTACCTACCTCCTGTATTTCTCCCTCTCTCTCAATCCCTCTACCTACCTCCCTACCTACTGCATTTCTCCCTCTCTCTCCATTACTTTACCTACCTACCTACCTACTGTATTTCTCCCTCTCTCTCTATCCCTCTACCTACCTACCTACCTACCTACTTTATTTGTCCCTCTCTCTCTATCCTTCTACCTACCTACCTACTGTATTTCTCCCTCTCTGTCTATCCCTCTACCTACCTACCTACCTACTGTATTTCTCCCTCTCTCCCTCTCCCTACCTACCTACCTACTGCATTTCTCCCTCCCTCTCACTCTATATCCCTCTACCTTACTACCTACCTCCTGTATTTCTCCCTCTCTCTCAATCCCTCTAAATACCTACCTACTGTATTTCTCCCTCTCTCGCTATCCCACTACCTACCTACCTACCTACTGTATTTCTCCCTCTCTCTCTATATATATATATCCCTCTACCAACCTACCTGACTACAGTATTTCTCCCTCCCTCTCTATCTCTCTAACTACCTACGGTGTTTCTCCCTCTCTCTCTATCCCTATACATACCTACCTACTGTTTTTATCCATCTCCCTCTCTATCCCTTTACCTACCTACCTACCTACCTACCTACCTACCTACCTACCTACCTACCTACCTACTGTAATTCTCCCTCTCTCCATATCCCTTTACCTTCCTACCTACCTACTCTATTTCTCCCTCTCTCTCTATCCCTCTACCTACCTACCTACCTACTCTATTTCTCCCTCCCTCTCTCTATCCCTCTACCTACCTACCTACCTACCTACCTACCTACCTACCTACCTACTTACCTACCTACTGTATTTCTCCCTCTCTCTTGATCCCTTTACCTAAAAAAATACATACTGTATTTTCCCTTTCTCGCTATCCCGCTACTTACCTACCAACCTCCTGTATTTTTCCCTCTCTCTCTATCCCTCTATGTACCTACCTACCGACCTACCTACCTACTGTATATCTCCCACTCTCTCTTACCCTCTACCTACCTACCAACCTACTGTATTTCTCCCTCACTCTCTCTATCCCTCTACCTACCTATGTACGAACCTACATTCTGTATTTTTCCATCTCTCTCAATCACTCTACCTATGTACCTAACTACCTACCTACATTCTGTATTTTTCCCTCTCTCTCTATCCCTCTATGTACCTACCTACCGACCAACCTACCTATTGTATTTCTCCCTCTCTCTCTCACCCTCTACCTGCCTAGCTACCTACTGTATTTCTCCCTCTATCCCTCTACCTACATACCTACTGTATTTCTCCCTCTCTCTCTATCCCTCTACCTACCTACATACCTACTGTATTTCTCCCTCCCTCTCTCTATCCCTCTACCTACCTACCTACCTACCTACCTACCTACCTACCTACCTACCTACCTACCGACCTACCTACCTACTGTATATCTCCCTCTCTCTCTTACCCTCTACCTACCTACCAACCTACTGTATTTCTCCCTCACTCTCTCTATCCCTCTACCTACCTATGTACTAACCTACATTCTGTATTTTTCCATCTCTCTCAATCACTCTACCTACGTACCTAACTACCTACCTACATTCTGTATTTTTCCCTCTCTCTCTATCCCTCTATGTACCTACCTACCGACCAACCTACCTATTGTATTTCTCCCTCTCTCTCTCACCCTCTACCTGCCTAGCTACCTACTGTATTTCTCCCTCTATCCCTCTACCTACATACCTACTGTATTTCTCCCTCTCTCTCTATCCCTCTACCTACCTACATACCTACTGTATTTCTCCCTCCCTCTCTCTATCCCTCTACCTACCTACCTACCTACCTACCTACCTACCTACCTACCTACCTACCTACCTACCTACCTTCTCTATTTCTCCCTCTCTCTCTATCCCTCTACCTAACTACCAACCTACTGTATTTCTCCCTCTCTCTCTATCCTCCTACCTACATACCTACCTACCTACTGTATTTCTCCCTCTCTCTCTATCCCTCTACCTACCTACCTACTGTATTTCTCCCTCCCTCTCTATATGTATCCCTCTACCTACCTACCTACCTACTGTATTTCTCACTCTCTCCCTATCCCTCTACCTACCTACCTACCTACCTACGTACCTACCTACTGTATTTCTCACACTCTCTCTATCCCTTTACCTACCTACCTACCTACCTACCTACCTACCTACCTACCTACCTACCTACCTACCTATCCACCTAGTTTATTTCTCCCTCTCTCTCTATCCCTCTACCTACCTACCTACCTACCTACTTTATTTGTCCCTCTCTCTCTATCCTTCTACCTACCTACCTACTGTATTTCTCCCTCTCTGTCTATCCCTCTACCTACCTACCTACCTACTGTATTTCTCCCTCTCTCCCTCTCCCTACCTACCTACCTACTGCATTTCTCCCTCCCTCTCGCTCTATATCCCTCTACCTTACTACCTACCTCCTGTATTTCTCCCTCTCTCTCAATCCCTCTAAATACCTACCTACTGTATTTCTCCCTCTCTCGCTATCCCACTACCTACCTACCTACCTACCTACTGTATTTCTCCCTCTCTCTCTATATATATATATCCCTCTACCAACCTACCTAACTACAGTATTTCTCCCTCCCTCTCTATCTCTCTAACTACCTACGGTGTTTCTCCCTCTCTCTCTATCCCTATACATACCTACCTACTGTTTTTATCCATCTCCCTCTCTATCCCTTTACCTACCTACCTACCTACCTACCTACCTACCTACCTACCTACCTACCTACTGTAATTCTCCCTCTCTCCATATCCCTTTACCTTCCTACCTACCTACTCTATTTCTCCCTCTCTCTCTATCCCTCTACCTACCTACCTACCTACTGTATTTCTCCCTCCCTCTCTCTATCCCTCTACCTACCTACCTACCTACCTACCTACCTACCTACCTACCTACCTACCTACCTACCTACCTACCTACTTACCTACCTACTGTATTTCTCCCTCTCTCTTGATCCCTTTACCTAAAAAAATACATACTGTATTTTCCCTTTCTCGCTATCCCGCTACTTACCTACCAACCTCCTGTATTTTTCCCTCTCTCTCTATCCCTCTATGTACCTACCTACCGACCTACCTACCTACTGTATATCTCCCTCTCTCTCTTACCCTCTACCTACCTACCAACCTACTGTATTTCTCCCTCACTCTCTCTATCCCTCTACCTACCTATGTACGAACCTACATTCTGTATTTTTCCATCTCTCTCAATCACTCTACCTATGTACCTAACTACCTACCTACATTCTGTATTTTTCCCTCTCTCTCTATCCCTCTATGTACCTACCTACCGACCAACCTACCTATTGTATTTCTCCCTCTCTCTCTCACCCTCTACCTGCCTAGCTACCTACTGTATTTCTCCCTCTATCCCTCTACCTACATACCTACTGTATTTCTCCCTCTCTCTCTATCCCTCTACCTACCTACATACCTACTGTATTTCTCCCTCCCTCTCTCTATCCCTCTACCTACCTACCTACCTACCTACCTACCTACCTACCTACCTACCTACCTACCTACCTTCTCTATTTCTCCCTCTCTCTCTATCACTCTACCTTACTACCTACCTCCTGTATTTCTCCCTCTCTCTCTATCCCTCTACCTATCTACCTTCTGTATTTCTCCCTCACTCTCCCTCTCTCCCTCTAACTACCTACCTACCTACTGTATTTCTCTGTCTCTCTCTATCCCACTACCTACCTACCTACCTACCTACCTACCTACCTACCTACCTACCTAACTACTTACTGTATTTCTACCTCCCTCTCTATCCCTCTACATACCTCCCTACCTACTGCATTTCTCCCTCTCTCTCCATCCCTCTACCTACCTACCTACCTACCTACCTACCTACCTACCTACCTACCTATCCACCTACTTTATTTCTCCCTCTCTCTCTATCCCTTTACCTACCTACCTACTGTATTTCTCCCTCTCTCGCTATCCCGCTACCTACCTACCTACCTACTGTATTTCTCCCTCTCTCTCCATCCCTCTACCTACCTACCTACCTACCTACCTACCTACCTACCTACCTACCTACCTACTGTATTTCTCCCTCTCTCTCTCTCTCTATATATATATATCCCTCTACCAACCTACCTACCTACTGTATTCCTGCCTCTCTCTCTATCCCTTTACCTACCTACCTACCTACTGTATTTCTCCCTCTCTCTCTCTCCCTCTACCTACCTACCTACCTACCTACCTACCTACCTACCTACCTACCTACCTACCTACCTACCTACTGTATTTCTACCTCCCACTCTATCCCTCTACATACCTCCCTACCTACTCTATTCCTCCCTCTCTCTCTATCCCTTTACCTACCTACCTACCTACTGTATTTCTCCCTTTCTCCCTCTACCTACCTACCTACCTACCTACCTACCTACCTACCTACCTACCTACCTAACTACTGTATTTCTACCTCCCTCTCTATCCCTCTACATACCTCCCTACCTACTGCATTTCTCCCTCTCTCTCCATCCCTTTACCTACCTACCTACCTACTCTATTTCTCCCTCTCTCTCTATCCCTCTACCTACCTACCTACCTACCTACTTTATTTGTCCCTCTCTCTCTATCCTTCTACCTACCTACCTACTGTATTTCTCCCTCTCTGTCTATCCCTCTACCTACCTACCTACCTACTGTATTTCTCCCTCTCTCCCTCTCCCTACCTACCTACCTACTGCATTTCTCCCTCCCTCTCGCTCTATATCCCTCTACCTTACTACCTACCTCCTGTATTTCTCCCTCTCTCTCAATCCCTCTACCTACCTACCTACCTACTGTATTTCTCCCGCTCTCGCTATCCCGCTACCTACCTACCTACCTACTGTATTTCTCCCTCTCTCTCTCTCTATATATATATATCCCTCTACCAACCTACCTAACTACAGTATTTCTCCCTCCCTCTCTATCTCTCTAACTACCTACGGTGTTTCTCCCTCTCTCTCTATCCCTATACATACCTACCTACTGTTTTTATCCCTCTCCCTCTCTATCCCTTTACCTACCTACCTACCTACCTACCTACCTACATACCTACCTACTGTTTTAATCCCTCTCCCTCTCTATCCCTTTACCTACCTACCTACCTACCTACTGTAATTCTCCCTCTCTCCCTATCCCTTTGCCTTCCTACCTACCTACTCTATTTCTCCCTCTCTCTCTATCCCTCTACCTACCTACCTACCTACTGTATTTCTCCCTCCCTCTCTCTATCCCTCTACCTACCTACCTACCTACCTACCTACCTACCTACCTACCTACCTACCTACCTACCTACCTACTGTATTTCTCCCTCTCTCTTGATCCCTTTACCTAAAAAAATACATACTGTATTTTCCCTTTCTCGCTATCCCGCTACTTACCTACCAACCTCCTGTATTTTTCCCTCTCTCTCTATCCCTCTATGTACCTACCTACCGACCTACCTACCTACTGTATATCTCCCTCTCTCTCTTACCCTCTACCTACCTACCAACCTACTGTATTTCTCCCTCACTCTCTCTATCCCTCTACCTACCTATGTACGAACCTACATTCTGTATTTTTCCATCTCTCTCAATCACTCTACCTACGTACCTAACTACCTACCTACATTCTGTATTTTTCCCTCTCTCTCTATCCCTCTATGTACCTACCTACCGACCAACCTACCTATTGTATTTCTCCCTCTCTCTCTCACCCTCTACCTGCCTAGCTACCTACTGTATTTCTCCCTCTATCCCTCTACCTACATACCTACTGTATTTCTCCCTCTCTCTCTATCCCTCTACCTACCTACATACCTACTGTATTTCTCCCTCCCTCTCTCTATCCCTCTACCTACCTACCTACCTACCTACCTACCTACCTACCTACCTACCTACCTACCTACCTACCTACCTTCTCTATTTCTCCCTCTCTCTCTATCCCTCTACCTAACTACCAACCTACTGTATTTCTCCCTCTCTCTCTATCCTCCTACCTACATACCTACCTACCTACTGTATTTCTCCCTCTCTCTCTATCCCTCTACCTACCTACCTACTGTATTTCTCCCTCCCTCTCTATATGTATCCCTCTACCTACCTACCTACCTACTGTATTTCTCACTCTCTCCCTATCCCTCTACCTACCTACCTACCTACCTACGTACCTACCTACTGTATTTCTCACACTCTCTCTATCCCTTTACCTACCTAACTACCTACTGTATTCCTCCCTCTCTCGCTATCCCGCTACCTACCTACCTACCTACTGTATTTCTCACTCTCTCTCTATCCCTCTACCTACCTACCTACCTACCTACCTACCTACCTACCTACCTACCTACCTACCTACCTATCCACCTAGTTTATTTCTCCCTCTCTCTCTATCCCTTTACGTACCTACCTACCTACTGTATTTCTCCCTCCCTCTCTCTATCCCTCTACCTACCTACCTACCTACCTACCTACCTACCTACCTACCTACCTACGTACCTACCTACCTACTGTATTTCTTCCTCTATCTCTTTCACTCTACCTACCTACTGTATTTCTCCCTCTATCTCTTTCACTCTACCTACCTACTGTATTTCTCCCTCTCTCTCTATCCCTCTACCTACGTACCTACCTACAATATTTCTCCCTCTCTCCCTCTATCCCTTTACCTACCTACCTACCTACCTACCTACCTACCTACCTACCTACCTACCTACCTACCTACTGTATTTCTCCCTCTCTCCCTATCCCTTTACTTACCTACCTACTCTATTTCTCCCTCTCTCTCTATCACTCTACCTACCTACCTACCTACCTACCTACCTACCTACCTACCTACCTACCTACCTACCTATTGTATTTCTCCCTCTCTCTCTCACCCTCTACCTGCCTAGCTACCTACTGTATTTCTCCCTCTATCCCTCTACCTACATACCTACTGTATTTCTCCCTCTCTCTCTATCCCTCTACCTACCTACATACCTACTGTATTTCTCCCTCCCTCTCTCTATCCCTCTACCTACCTACCTACCTACCTACCTACCTACCTACCTACCTACCTACCTACCTACCTACCTACCTACCTTCTCTATTTCTCCCTCTCTCTCTATCCCTCTACCTAACTACCAACCTACTGTATTTCTCCCTCTCTCTCTATCCTCCTACCTACATACCTACCTACCTACTGTATTTCTCCCTCTCTCTCTATCCCTCTACCTACCTACCTACTGTATTTCTCCCTCCCTCTCTATATGTATCCCTCTACCTACCTACCTACCTACTGTATTTCTCACTCTCTCCCTATCCCTCTACCTACCTACCTACCTACCTACGTACCTACCTACTGTATTTCTCACACTCTCTCTATCCCTTTACCTACCTAACTACCTACTGTATTCCTCCCTCTCTCGCTATCCCGCTACCTACCTACCTACCTACTGTATTTCTCACTCTCTCTCTATCCCTCTACCTACCTACCTACCTACCTACCTACCTACCTACCTACCTACCTACCTATCCACCTAGTTTATTTCTCCCTCTCTCTCTATCCCTTTACGTACCTACCTACCTACTGTATTTCTCCCTCCCTCTCTCTATCCCTCTACCTACCTACCTACCTACCTACCTACCTACCTACCTACCTACCTACCTACCTACGTACCTACCTACCTACTGTATTTCTTCCTCTATCTCTTTCACTCTACCTACCTACTGTATTTCTCCCTCTATCTCTTTCACTCTACCTACCTACTGTATTTCTCCCTCTCTCTCTATCCCTCTACCTACGTACCTACCTACAATATTTCTCCCTCTCTCCCTCTATCCCTTTACCTACCTACCTACCTACCTACCTACCTACCTACCTACCTACCTACCTACTGTATTTCTCCCTCTCTCCCTATCC
This sequence comes from Rhabdophis nuchalis, assembly GCA_039707465.1. NCBI lineage: Eukaryota > Metazoa > Chordata > Lepidosauria > Squamata > Natricidae > Rhabdophis > Rhabdophis nuchalis. Next base: position 11,454 of record JBDLLF010000244.1, on the reverse strand, counting down.
CTTTACTTACCTACCTACTCTATTTCTCCCTCTCTCTCTATCACTCTACCTACCTACCTACCTACCTACCTACCTACCTACCTACCTACCTACCTACCTACCTACCTACCTACCTACCTACCTACCTACCTACCTACTGTATTTCTCCCTCTTTGTCTATCCCTCTACCTACCTACCTACCTCCTGTATTTCTCCCTCTCTCTCTATCCCTCTACCTATCTACCTACTGTATTTCTCCCTCCCTCTCCCTCTCTCCCTCTAACTACCTACCTACCTACTGTATTTCTCTTTCTCTCTCTATCCCACTACCTACCTAACTACCTACCTACATTCAGTTTTTTCCCTCTCTCAAGATCCCATTACCTACGTACCTACCTACTGTATTTCTCCCTCTCTCTCTATCCCTATATCTACCTACCTACTGTATTTCTCCCTCCCTCTCTCTCTATGGGCATAGCACCGAGACGGCATTGGTCGCGTTGGTTGATGATCTCTGGAGGGCGTGGGATAGAGGATATTCCTCTATCCTAGTCCTATTAGACCTCTCAGCGGCTTTTGATACCATCGACCATGGTATCCTATTGCGCCGACTGGGGGGGTTGGGGCTGGGAGGCACCGTTCTACGGTGGTTCTCTTCCTACCTCTCTGGTCGGTCGCAATATGTGTTGGCAGGGGGGCAGAGGTCGGCCTCGAGGCCCCTCGTATGTGGGGTACCTCAAGGGTCGGTCCTCTCGCCCCTACTGTTCAACACATACATGAAGCCGCTGGGCGAGATCATCCGTGGTTTTGGGGTGGGATATCATCTGTACGCTGATGATACTCAGTTGTACATATCCACCCCAGACCACCCCAACGATGCCGTCGAGGTCATGTCCCGGTGTTTGGAGGCCGTACGGATCTGGATGGGTAGTAACAAACTCAGGCTCAACCCGTCCAAGACTGAGTGGCTGTGGCTTCCGGCACCCCGGTTCAGCCAGATTATTCCAACTCTGGCCATTGGGGGCGAAACACCGGCCCCCGTGGAGAGGGCGCGCAATTTGGGTGTCCTCCTGGATTCCCGGCTGTCCATGGAGGACCATGTGGCGGCCGTGGCCAGGGGGGCTTTCCATCAGGTACGCCTGATGCGCCAATTGCGGCCCTTACTGGACCGGGCTGCCCTTCGCACAGTCACTCAGGCCCTCGTGACCTCTCGACTCGACTACTGTAATGCTCTCTACATGGGGCTTCCCTTGAGGTGCACTCGAAAGCTGCAGTTAGTCCAGAATGCAGCCGCGCGGGTGATTACGGGAGCGCCTAGACACTCCCACATAACACCTATCCTGCGCGAGCTGCACTGGCTTCCTGTGGTCTTTCGGGTGCGCTTCAAGGTTCTGACGACCATCTTTAAAGCGCTCCATGGCTCGGGGCCTAGTTATATGCGAGACCGCCTCCTGCCCCATACATCCCTCAGACCAATACGCTCCCACAGAGAGGGCCTCCTCAGGGTGCCGTCGGCCGGACAATGCCGACTGGCGACACCCAGGGGGAGAGCCTTCTCTGTGGCAGGTCCAGCCCTTTGGAACGACTTACCCCCTGAACTTCGCACCATCTCTGACCTCCGCCTCTTCCGCAAGTGTCTTAAGACACATTTGTTCCATCTAGCCGGCCTAGCGTAGCCTCCTATACTGACTTTTAGATAGTTTTTAAATTTGGGGATTTTAATCTGGTTTTAGCACAGGTTCTATTGAATTAGTTTTTTAAATTTTATATGATGTTTTGTATGTATTTTAATTTTCCTGTGCGCCGCCCTGGGTCCGTTTGGAGAAGGGCAGGGTATAAATTGAATAAATATAAATATAAATATATCCCTCTACCTACCTACCTACCTACTGTATTTCTCCCTCTCTCTCTAACCCTTTACCTACCTACCTACCTACTGTATTTCTCCCTCTCTCTCTATCCCCCTACCTACCTACCTACCCACCCACCCACCTACCTACCTACCTACCTACCTACCTACCTACCTACCTACCTACCTACCTACCTACCTACCTACCTTACCTACCTACCTACCTACCTACCTACTGTATTTCTCCCTCCCTCTCTATATATATCCCTCTACCTACCTACCTACCCACTGTATTTCTCCCTCTCTCTATATATATATCCCTCTACCAACCAACCTACCTACTGTATTTCTCCCTCTCTCTCTATCCCTCTACCTACCCCCCTCCCTACCTACTGTATTTCTCCCTCTCTCTCTCTATCCATCTACATACCTCCTTACCTACTGCATTTCTCCCTCTCTCCCCATCCCCCTACCTACCTACCTACCTACCTACCTACCTACCTACCTACTTTATTTGTCCCTCTCTCTCTATCCTTCTACCTACCTACCTACCTACTGTATTTCTCCCTCCCTCTCTCTATCCCTCTACCTACTTACCTACCAACCTACCTACTGTATTTCTCCTTCTCTCTCTCTCCCTTTACCTACCTACCTACCTACAGTATTTCTCCCTCTCTCCCTCTACCTTCCTACCTACCTACCAACCTACCTACCTACTGTATTTCTCCCTCTCTATCCGTCTACCTACCTACTGTATTTCTCCCTCACTCTCTATCCCTCTACCTACCTACCTACCTCCTGTATTTCTCCCTCCCTCGCCCTCTCTATATCTCTACCTACCTACTGTATTTCTCCCTCTCTCTTACCCTCTACCTACCTACCTACCTACCTACCTACCTACCTACCTACCTACCTACAGTATTTCTCCCTCTCTCCCTCTACCTTCCTACCTACCTACCAACCTACCTACCTACTGTATTTCTCCCTCTCTATCCGTCTACCTACCTACTGTATTTCTCCCTCACTCTCTATCCCTCTACCTACCTTGCTACCTACTGTATTTCTCCCTATCTCTCTATCTCTCTACCTACCTACCTACCTACCTACCTACCTCCTGTATTTCTCCCTCCCTTGCCCTCTCTATATCTCTACCTACCTACTGTATTTCTCCCTCTCTCTCACCCTCTACCTACCTACCTACCTACCTACCTACCTACCTACCTACCTACGTACCTACCTACTGTATTTCTCCCTCTCTCTCTTAGCCTCTACCTACCTACCTACGTACTGTATTTCTCCCTCCCTGTCTCTATCCCTCTACCTACCTACCTACCTACCTTCCTACCTACCTACCTACCTACCTTCCTACCTACCTACCTACCTACCTACCTACCTACTGTATTTCTCCCTCTCTCTCTATCCCTTTACCTACCTATGTACCAAATGTATTTCTCCCTCTCTCGCTATCCCCCTACCTACCTACCTACCTACCCATCTTCCTACCTACCTACCTACCTACTGTATTTCTCCCTCCCTCTCTATATATATCCCTCTACCTAGCTACCTACCTACTGTATTTCTCCCTCTCTCTATATATATATCCCTCTACCAACCAACCTACCTACTGTATTTCTCCCTCTCTCTCTATCCCTCTACCTACCTCTCTACCTACTGTATTTCTCCCTCTCTCTCTATCCCTCTACATACCTCCCTACCTACTGCATCTCTCCCTCTCTCCCCATCCCCCTACCTACCTACCTACCTACCTACCTACCTACCTACCTACCTACCTACCTACCTACTTTATTTGTCCCTCTCTCTCTATCCTTCTACCTACCTACCTACCTACCTACCTACCTACTGTATTTCTCCCTCCCTCTCTATCCTTTTACCTACCTACCTACCTACCTACCTACAGTATTTCTCCCTCTCTCCCTCTACCTTCCTACCTACCTACCAACCTACCTACCTACTGTATTTCTCCCTCTCCCTCTATCCCTCTACCTAACTACCTACTTACTGGATTTCTTCCCCTCTCTCTATCCCCCTACCTACCTACCAACCTACCTACTGTATTTCTCCCTCTCTCTCTATCCCTTTACTTACCTACCTACCTACAGTATTTCTCCCTCTCTCCCTCTACCTTCCTACCTACCTACTGTATTTCTCCCTCTCTCTCCCTCTCTCCCCCTACCTACCTACCTACCTACCTACCTACCTACCTACCTATTGTATTTCTCCCTCTCTCTTGATCGCTTTACCTACATACATACATACTGTATTTCTCCCTCTCTCGCTATCCCGTTACCTACCTTCTGTATTTCTCCCTCTCTCTCTATCCGTCTACCTACCTACCTACTGTATTTTCCCCCTCTCTCTATCCCTCTACCTATTTATCCACCTACTTTATTTCTCCCTCTCTCTCTATCCCTTTACCTACCTACCTACCTACTGTATTTCTCCCTCTCTATCCGTCTACCTACCTACTGTATTTCTCCCTCTCTCTCTATCCCTCTACCTACCTTGCTACCTACTGTATTTCTCCCTATCTCTCTATCTCTATACCTACCTACCTACCTACCTTCCTACCTACCTACTGTATTTCTCCCTCTCTCTCTATCCCTTTACCTACCTATGTACCAAATGTATTTCTCCCTCTCTCGCTATCCCCCTACCTACCTACCTACCTACCCATCTTCCTACCTACCTACCTACCTACTGTATTTCTCCCTCCCTCTCTATATATATCCCTCTACCTACCTACCTACCTACCTACTGTATTTCTCCCTCTCTCTATATATATATCCCTCTACCAACCAACCTACCTACTGTATTTCTCCCTCTCTCTCTATCCCTCTACCTACCTACCTCTCTACCTACTGTATTTCTCCCTCTCTCTCTATCCCTCTACATACCTCCCTACCTACTGCATTTCTCCCTCTCTCCCCATCCCCCTACCTACCTACCTACCTACCTACCTACCTACCTACCTACCTACCTACCTACCTACCTACCTACCTACCTACTTTATTTGTCCCTCTCTCTCTATCCTTCTACCTACCTACCTACCTACTGTATTTCTTCCTCCCTCTCTCTATCCCTCTACCTACCTACCTACCTACCTACCTACCTACCTACCTACCTACCTACCTACCTACTGTATTTCTCCCTCTCTCTCGATCCCTTTACCTAAAAAAATACATACTGTATTTTCCCTTTCTCGCTATCCCGCTACTTACCTACCAACCTCCTGTATTTCTCCCTCCCTCGCTCTCTATATTCCTCTACCTACCTACCTACTGTATATCTCCCTCTCTCTCTTACCCTCTACCTACCTACCAACCTACTGTATTTCTCCCTCACTCTCTCTATCCCTCTACCTACCTACCTACCTACCTACCTACCTACTTTATTTGTCCCTCTCTCTCTATCCTCCTACTTACCTACCTACTGTATTTCTCCCTCTCTCCCTCTCCCTACCTACCTACCTACTGCATTTCTCCCTCCCTCTCGCTCTATATCCCTCTACCTTACTACCTACCTCCTGTATTTCTCCCTCTCTCTCAATTCCTCTAACTACCTACCTACCTACTGTATTTCTCCCTCTCTCGCTATCCCGCTACCTACCTACCTACCTACTGTATTTCTCCCTCTCTCTCTATATATATATATCCCTCTACCAACCTACCTAACTACAGTATTTCTCCCTCCCTCTCTATCTCTCTAACTACCTACGGTGTTTCTCCCTCTCTCTCTATCCCTATACATACCTACCTACTGTTTTTATCCCTCTCCCTCTCTATCCCTTTACCTACCTACCTACCTACCTACCTACCTACCTACCTACCTACCTACATACCTACCTACTGTTTTAATCCCTCTCCCTCTCTATCCCTTTACCTACCTACCTACCTACCTACCTACTGTAATTCTCCCTCTCTCCCTATCCCTTTACCTTCCTACCTACCTACTCTATTTCTCCCTCTCTCTCTTACTCTCTACCTACCTACCTACCTACTGTATTTCTCCCTCCCTCTCTCTATCCCTCTACCTACCTACCTACCTACCTACCTACCTACCTACCTACCTACCTACCTACCTACCTACCTACCTACTGTATTTCTCCCTCTCTCTCGATCCCTTTACCTAAAAAAATACATACTGTATTTTTCCCTTTCTCGCTATCCCGCTACTTACCTACCAACCTCCTGTATTTCTCCCTCCCTCGCTCTCTATATTCCTCTACCTACCTACCTACTGTATATCTCCCTATCTCTCTTACCCTCTACCTACCTACCAACCTACTGTATTTCTCCCTCACTCTCTCTATCCCTCTACCTACCTATGTACGAACCTACATTCTGTATTTTCCCCTCTCTCTCTATCCCTCTATGTACCTACCTACCGACCTACCTACCTATTGTATTTCTCCCTCTCTCTCTCACCCTCTACCTGCCTAGCTACCTACTGTATTTCTCCCTCTCCCTCTATCCCTCTACCTACCTACCTACTGTATATCTCCCTCTCCCTCTATATCCCTTTACCTACCTACATACCTACTGTATTTCTCCCTCTCTCTCTATCCCTCTACCTACCTACCTACCTACTGTATTTCTCCCTCCCTCTCTCTATCCCTCTACCTACCTACCTACCTACCTACCTAACTACCTACCTACCTACCTACCTACCTACCTACCTACCTACCTACTGTATTTCTCCCTCTCTCCCTATCCCTTTACTTACCTACATACCTTCTCTATTTCTCCCTCTCTCTCTATCACTCTACCTTACTACCTACCTCCTGTATTTCTCCCTCTCTCTCTATCCCTCTACCTATCTACCTTCTGTATTTCTCCCTCACTCTCCCTCTCTCCCTCTAACTACCTACCTACCTACTGTATTTCTCTTTCTCTCTCTATCCCACTACCTACCTACCTACCTACCTACCTACTATATTTCTACCTCCCTCTCTATCTCTCTACATACCTCCCTACCTACTGCATTTCTCCCTCTCTCTCCATCCCTCTACCTACCTACATACCTACCTACCTACCTACCTACCTACCTACCTACCTACCTACCTACCTACCTACCTACCTATCCACCTACTTTATTTCTCCCTCTCTCTCTATCCCTTTCCCTACCTACCTACCTACTGCATTTCTCCCTCTCTCTCCATCCCCCGACCTACCTACCTACCTACCTACCTACCTACCTACCTACCTACCTACCTACCTACTTTATTTGTCCCTCTCTCTCTATCCTTCTACCTACCTACCTACTGTATTTCTCCCTCTCTGTCTATCCCTCTACCTACCTACCTACCTACTGCATTTCTCCCTCCCTCTCGCTCTATATCCCTCTACCTTACTACCTACCTCCTGTATTTCTCCCTCTCTCTCAATCCCTCTAACTACCTACCTACCTATTGTATTTCTCCCTCTCTCGCTATCCCTCTACGTACCTACTGTATTTCTCCCTCTCTCTCTATATATATATCCCTCTACCAACCTACCTAACTACAGTATTTCTCCCTCCCTCTCTATCTCTCTACCTACCTACGGTGTTTCTCCCTCTCTCTCTATCCCTATACATACCTACCTACTGTTTTTATCCCTCTCCCTCTCTGTCCCTTTACCTACCTACCTACCTACCTACCTACCTACTGTAATTCTCCCTCTCTCCCTATCCCTTTACCTTCCTACCTACCTACTCTATTTCTCCCTCTCTCTCTATCCCTCTACCTACCTACCTACCTACTGTATTTCTCCCACCCTCTCTCTATCCCTCTACCTACCTACCTACCTACCTACCTACCTACCTACCTACCTACCTACCGACCGACCGACCGACCGACCTACCTACCTACCTACCTACCTACCTACCTACCTACCTACCTACCTACCTACCTACCTACCTACCTACCTACCGTATTTCTCCCTCTCTCCCTCTAACTACCTACCTACCTACTGTATTTCTCTTTCTCTCTCTATCCCACTACCTACCTACCTACCTACCTACATTCTGTTTTTTCCCCTTTCTCTCGATCCCATTACCTACCTACCTACCTACCTACCTACCTACCTACCTACCTACCTACCTACCTACCTACCTACTGTATTTATCACACTCTCTCTATCCCTATATCTACCTACCTACTGTATTTCTCCCTCCCTCTCTCTCTATATCCCTCTACCTACCTACCTACCTACCTACCTACCTACCGTATTTCTCCCTCTCTCTCTATCCCTCTACCTACCTATCCACCAACTGTATTTCTCCCTCTCTCTCTATCCCTTTATCTACCTACCTACCTACTGTATTTCTCCCTCTCTCTCTATCCCTCTACCTACCTACCTACTGTATTTCTCCCTCTCCCTCTCTATTCCTTTACCTACCTACCTACCTACCTACCGACCGACCGACCGACCGACCTACCTACCTACCTACCTACCTACCTACCTACCTACCTACCTACCTACCTACCTACCTACCTACCGTATTTCTCCCTCTCTCCCTCTAACTACCTACCTACCTACTGTATTTCTCTTTCTCTCTCTATCCCACTACCTACCTAACTACCTACCTACATTCTGTTTTTTCCCCTTTCTCTCGATCCCTTTACCTACCTACCTACCTACCTACCTACCTACCTACCTACCTACCTACCTACCTACCTACCTACCTACCTACCTACCTACCTACCTACCTACTGTATTTATCACACTCTCTCTATCACTATATCTACCTACCTACTGTATTTCTCCCTCCCTCTCTCTCTATATCCCTCTACCTACCTACCTACCTACCTACCTACCGTATTTCTCCCTCTCTCTCTATCCCTCTACCTACCTATCCACCAACTGTATTTCTCCCTCTCTCTCTATCCCTTTATCTACCTACCTACCTACTGTATTTCTCCCTCTCTCTCTATCCCTCTACCTACCTACCTACTGTATTTCTCCCTCTCCCTCTCTATTCCTTTACCTACCTACCTACCTACCTACCTACCTACCTACCTACCTACCTACCTACCTACCTACTGTATTTGTCCTTCTCTCTATCCCTCTACCTACCTACCTACCTAATGTATTTCTCCCCCTCTCTCTATCCCTCTACCTACCTACCTACCTAACCACCTACTTTATTTCTCCCTCTCTCTCTATCCCTTTACCTACCTACCTACCTACCTACCTACCTACCTACCTACCTACCTACTGTATTTCTCCCTCTCCCTCTCTATTCCTTTACCTACCTACCTACCTACCTACCTACCTACCTACCTACCTACCTACCTACCTACCTACCTACCTACCTACTGTATTTGTCCTTCTCTCTATCCCTCTACCTACCTACCTACCTAATGTATTTCTCCCCCCTCTCTCTATCCCTCTACCTACCTACCTACCTAACCACCTACTTTATTTCTCCCTCTCTCTCTATCCCTTTACCTACCTACCTACCTACCTACCTACTGTATTTCTCACTCTCTCTCTATCCCCCTACCTACCTACCTACCTACCTATCTACCTACCTATCTACCTACCTACCTACCTACCTACCTACCTACCTACCTACCTACCTACTGTATTTCTCCCTCTCTCTCTCTCTCTCTCTCTCTCTCTCTCTCTCTCCCTCTACCTACCTACCTACCTACCTACCTACCTACCTACCTACCTACCTACCTACCTACCTACTGTATTTCTACCTCCCACTCTACCCCTCTACATAACCCTCCCTCTCTCTCCATCCCTCTACCAACCTACCTACCTACTGTATTCCTCCCTCTCTCTCTATCCCTTTACCTACCTACCTACCTACTGTATTTCTCCCTCTCTCTCTATCCCTCTACCTACCTACCTACCTACCTACCTACCTACCTACTTTATTTGTCCCTCTCTCTCTATCCTTCTACCTACCTACCTACTGTATTTCTCCCTCTCTGTCTATCCCTCTACCTACCTACCTACCTACTGTATTTCTCCCTCTCTCCCTCTCCCTACCTACCTACCTACTGCATTTCTCCCTCCCTCTTGCTCTATATCCCTCTACCTTACTACCTACCTCCTGTATTTCTCCCTCTCTCTCAAACCCTCTAACTACCTACCTACCTATTGTATCTCTCCCTCTCTCGCTATCCCTCTACCTACCTACCTACCTACTGTATTTCTCCCTCTCTCTCTATATATATATCCCTCTACCAACCTACCTAACTACAGTATTTCTCCCTCTCTCTCTATCTCTCTACCTACCTACGGTGTTTCTCCCTCTCTCTCTATCCCTATACATACCCACCTACTGTTTTTATCCCTCTCCCACTCTATCCCTTTACCTACCTACCTAGTGTAATTCTCCCTCTCTCCCTATCCCTTTACCTTCCTACCTACCTACTCTATTTCTCCCTCTCTCTCTATCCCTCTACCTACCTACCTACCTACTGTATTTCTCCCTCCCTCTCTCTATCCCTCTACCTACCTACCTACCTACCTACCTACCTACCTACCTACCTACCTACCGTATTTCTCCCTCTCTCGCTATCCCGCTACCTACCTACGTACCAACCTACTGTATTTCTCACTCTCTCTCTATCCCCCTACCTACCTACCTACCTACCAACCTACCTACCTACCTGCATACCTACCTACCTACCTCCTGTATTTCTCCCTCTCTCTCTCAATCCCTTTACCTACCTACCTACCTGCCTCCTGTATTTCTCCCTCTCTCTCTCTATCCCTTTACCTACCTACCTACATACCTACTGTATTTCTCCCTCTCTCTCAATCCCTTTACCTAAAAAAATACATACTGTATTTTTCCCTTTCTCGCTATCCCGCTACTTACCTACCAACCTCCTGTATTTCTCCCTCCCTCGCTCTCTATATTCCTCTACCTACCTACCTACTGTATATCTCCCTCTCTCTCTTACCCTCTACCTACCTACCAACCTACTGTATTTCTCCCTCACTCTCTCTATCCCTCTACCTACCTACCTACCTACCTACCTACCTACTTTATTTGTCCCTCTCTCTCTATCCTTCTACTTACCTACCTACTGTATTTCTCCCTCTCTGTTTATCCCTCTACCTAACTACCTACCTACTGTACTTCTCCCTCTCTCCCTCTCCCTACCTACCTACCTACTGCATTTCTCCCTCTCTCTCAATCCCTCTAACTACCTACTTACCTACTGTATTTCTCCCTCTCTCCCTCTCCCTACCTACCTACCTACTGCATTTCTCCCTCCCTCTCGCTCTATATCCCTCTACCTTACTACCTACCTCCTGTATTTCTCCCTCTCTCTCAATCCCTCTAACTACCTACCTACCTATTGTATTTCTCCCTCTCTCTCTATATATATATCCCTCTACCAACCTACCTAACTACAGTATTTCTCCCTCCCTCTCTATCTCTCTACCTACCTATCCACCTACTGTATTTCTCCCTCTCTCTCTATCCCTTTATCTACCTACCTACCTACTGTATTTCTCCCTCTCTCTCTATCCCTCTACCTACCTACCTACTGTATTTCTCCCTCTCCCTCTCTATTCCTTTACCTACCTACCTACCTACCTACCTACTACCTACCTACCTACCTACCTACCTACTGTATTTGTCCTTCTCTCTAT
>JBDLLF010000243.1:0-58207 GCA_039707465.1 Rhabdophis nuchalis | reverse complement strand
AGAAAGAGAGGAGAAGTACAATAGGTAGGTAGGTAGGTAGGTAGGTAGGTAGGTAGGTAGGTAGGTAGGTAGGTAGAGGGATAGAGAGAGGTAGGAATACACTATGTAGGTAGGTAGATAGGTAGATGGAGAGAGAGAGGGAGAAATACAGTAGGTAGGTAGGTAGGTAGTTAGGTAGGTAGGTAGGTAGGTAGGTAGGTAGGTAAGTAAGAAGGTAGGTAGGAGGCTAGAGAGAGGGGGAGAAATACAATAGGTAGGTAGGTAGGTAGGTGGATAGAGAGAGAGGGAGAAAGACAATATTAAGGTAGGTAGGTACGTAGGTAGGTAGGTAGGTGGCTAGAGAGAGGGAGGAATAGAATAGGTAGGTCGGTAGGTAGGTAGGCAGGTAGGTAGGTTGAGGGATAGAGAGAGGGAGAAATACAGTAGGTAGTTAGGTAAATATGTAGATAGGTAGGTAATTAGGTAGGTAGGGGATAGAGAAAGGGGGAGAAATACAATAATAAGGTAGGTAGGTAGGTAAGTAGGTAGGTAGGTAGGTAGGTAGGTAGGTAGGGGATAGAGAGAGGGGGAGAAATACAATAGGTTGGTAGGTAGGTACAGGGATAGAGAGAGGGAGAAATACAGTAGGTATGTAGCTAGGTAGGTAGGTATTTAGGTAAGTAGGTAGGTAGGTAGAGGGATAGAGGAGAGGAGAAATACGGTAGGTAGGTAGGTAGGTAGGTAGGTAGGTAGGTAGGTAGGTAGGTAGGTAGGTAGGTAGGTAGGTTGAGGGATAGAGAGAGGGAGAAATACAGTAGGTAGTTAGGTAAATATGTAGGTAGGTAGGTAATTAGGTAGGTAGGTAGGGGATAGAGAGAGGGGGAGAAATACAATAATAAGGTAGGTAGGTAGGTAGGTAGGTAGGTAGGTAGGTAGGTAGGTAGGTAGGTAGGGGATAGAGAGAGGGGGAGAAATACAATAGGTTGGTAGGTAGGTACAGGGATAGAGAGAGGGAGAAATACAGTAGGTATGTAGCTAGGTAGGTAGGTATTTAGGTAAGTAGGTAGGTAGGTAGAGGGATAGAGAGAGGGAGAAATACGGTAGGTAGGTAGGTAGGTAGGTAGGTAGGTAGGTAGGTAGGTAGGTAGGTAGGTAGGTAGGTAGGTGGATAGAGAGAGGGGGAGAATACAAAAGGTAGGTAGGTAGGTAGGTAGGTAGGTAGGTAGGTAGGTAGGTAGAAGGATAGAGAGAGATGGAGAAATACAATAGGAAGGCTGGAAGGTAGGTAGGGGATAGCAAGAGAGGGAGAAATACAGTAGGTAGGTAGGTAGATAGATAGGGGATAGAAAGAGTGAGAGAAATACAGTAGGTAGGTAGGTAGGTAGGTAGGTAGGTAGGTAGGTAGGTAGAGGGGTTAGAGAGAGATGGAGAAATACAATATGTAGGTAGGTAGGTAGGTAGGTAGGTAGGTAGGTGTATAGAGAGAGGGAGAAATACAGTAGGTAGGTAGATAGGTAGTTAGGTAGTTAGGTAAGTAAGTAGTAGGTGGAGGGGAGAGAGAGGGAGAAATACAATAGGTAGGTAGGTAGGTAGGTGGAGAGAGGAGAGAGAAATAGAATAGGTAGGTCGGTAGGGTAGGTAGGTAGGTAGGTAAGTTGAGGTATAGAGAGAGGGAGAAATACAGTAGGTAGGTAGGTAAATATGTAGGTAGGTAGGTAATTAGGTAGGTAGGTAGGTAGGTAGGGGATAGAGTGAGGGGGAGAAATACAATAGGTAGCTAGGTAGGTAGGTAGAGGGATAGAGAGAGGGGGAGAAATACAATAATAAGGTCGGTCGGTCGGTCGGTCGGTAGGTAGGTAGGTAGGTAGGTAGGTAGGTAGGTAGGTGGATAGAGAGAGGGAGAAATACTGTAGGTAGGTAGGTAGAGGGATAGAGAGAGGGATAGAGAGAGAGGGAGAAATACAGTAGGTAAATAGGTAGGTAGAGGATAGAGAGAGTGGGGGAGAAATACAGTAGGTAGGTAGGTAGGTAGGTAGGTAGGTAGGTAGGTAGGTAGGTAGGTAGGTAGGTAGGTAGGTAGGTAGTAGGTAGAGGGATAGAGAGAGGGAGAAATAAGGTAGGTAGGTAGGTAGGTAGGTAGGTAGGTAGGTAGGTAGGTAGGTAGGTAGGTAGGTAGGTAGGTAGGTAGGTAGGTAGGTAGGTAGAGGGATAGAGAGGGAGGGGAGAAATACAATAGGTAGGTAGGTAGTTAGATGGAGAGAGAGAGGGAGAAATACAGTAGGTAGGTAGGTAGGTAGGTAGGTAGGTAGGTAGGTAGAGGGATAGAGAGAAGGAGAAATACAGTAGGTAGGTAGGTATGTAGGTTGGTAGGTAGGTAGGTAGGTAGGTAGGTAGGTAGGTAGGTAGGTATGTAGCTAGGTAGATACGTAGGTAGGTAGGTAGGGGGATAGAGAGAGGGGAGAAATACAAAAGGTAGGTAGGTACGTAGAGGGATAGAGAGGGGGGATAAATACAATAGGTAGGTAGGTAGGTAGGTAGGTAGGTTGGTAGGTAGGTATGTAGGTAGAGGGATAGAGAGAGGGGGGAGAAGTACAATAGGTAGTTAGGTAGGTAGGTGGATAGAGATTGATGGAGAAATACAATAGGAAGGCAGGAAGGTAGGTAGGGGGATAGCAAGAGAGGGAGAAATACAGTAGGTAGGTAGGTAGGTAGATAGATAGGGGATAGAAAGAGTGAGAGAAATACAGTAGGTAGGTAGTTAGGTAGTTAGGTAGTTAGTTAGGTAGTTAGGTAGTTAGGTAGGTAGGTAGGTAGGTAGGTAGGTAGGTAGGTAGGTAGGTAGGTAGCTAGGTAGCTAGGTAGGTATGTAGGTAGGTAGGTAGGGGGATAGAGAGAGGTGGAGAAATACAATAGGTAGGTAGGTATGTAGAGGGATAGAGAGGGGGGAGAAATACAATAGGTAGGTAGGTAGGTAGAGAGATAGAGAGAGGAAGAAATAATGTAGATAGGTAGGTAGAGGGATAGAGAGAGGGGGAGAAATACAATAGGTAGGTAGATGGATAGAGGGATAGAGAGAGGGATAGAGAGAGAGGGAGAAATACAGTAGGTAAATAGGTAGGTAGAGGGATAGAGAGAGGTAGGAATACACTATGTAGGTAGGTAGATAGGTAGATGGAGAGAGAGAGGGAGAAATACAGTAGGTAGGTAGGTAGGTAGGTAGGTAGGTAGGTAGGTAGGTAGGTAGGTAGGTAGGTAGAGGGATAGAGAGAAGGAGAAATAGAGTAGGTAGGTAGGAAGGAAGGAAGGTAGGTATGTGGATAGAGAGAGAGGGAGAAATACAATAGGTAGGGAGGGAGGTAGGGAGGTAGGGAGGGAGGGAGGGAGAAATACAGTAGGTAGGTAGGTAGGTAGGTAGGTAGGTAGGTAGGTAGGTAGGTAGTTAGGCAGGTAGAGGGATAGGAGAGGGAGAAATACAGTAGGTTGGTAGGTAGGTAGGTAGGTAGGTAGGTAGGTAGGTAGGTAGGTAGGTAGGTAGGTAGGTAGGAAGGAAGGAAGGAAGGTAGGTGGATAGAGAGAGTGGGAGAAATACAATAGGTATGAAGGTAGTTAGGTGGATAGAGAGAGAGACAAATACAGATAGAGAGAGGGAGAAATACTGTAGGTAGGTGGGTAGAGGGATAGAGAAAGGGATAGAGAGAGAGGGAGAAATATAGTAGGTAGGTAGGTAGGTAGGTAGGTAGAAGGATAGAGAGAGAGAGGGAGAAATACAATAGGTAGGTAGGTAGGCAGGTAGGTAGGTAGGTAGAGGAATAGAGAGTGGGGGAGAAATACAGTAGATAGGTAGGTAGGTAGGTAGGTAGGTAGTAGGTAGGTAGGTAGGTAGGTAGGTAGGTAGGTAGAGGAGAGAGAGGGAGAAATACGGTAGGTAGGTAGGTAGGTAGGTAGGTAGGTAGGTAGGTAGGTAGGTAGGTAGGTAGGTAGGTAGGTAGGTGGATAGAGAGAGGGGGAGAAATACAATAGGTAGGTAGGTAGGTAGGTAGGTAGGTAGGTAGGTAGGTAGGTAGGTAGGGGATACAGAGAATGAGAGAAATACAGTAGGTAGGTAGGTAGGTAGGTAGGTAGGTAGGTAGGTAGGTAGGTAGGTAGGTAGGAAGGTAGGTAGGTAGGTAGGTGGATAGAGAGAGAGGGAGAAATACACTAGGTAGGTAGGTAGGTGGATAATAGAGAGGGAGAAATACAATAGGTAGGTATGTAGGTATGTAGGTATGTAGGTAGGTAGGTAGGTAGGTAGGTAGGTAGGTAGGTAGAAGGACAGAGAGAGGGAGAAATACAGTACGATAGGTAGGTAGGTAGGTGGATAGAGATTGATGGAGAAATACAATAGGAAGGAAGGAAGGTAGGTAGGGTGATAGATAGGGGATAGAAAGAGTGAGAGAAATACAGTAGGTAGGTAGGTAGGTAGAGGGTTAGAGAGAGATGGAGAAATACAATATGTAGATAGGTAGGTAGGTAAGTATGTAGGTAGGTAGGAGGCTAGAGAGAGGGGGAGAAATACAATAGGTAGGTAGGTAGGTAGGTAGGTGGATAGAGAGAGAGGGAGAAATACAATAGTAAGGTAGGTAGGTAGGTAGGTAGGTAGGTAGGTAGGTAGGTAGGTAGAGGGTTAGAGAGAGGTTGGAATACACTATGTAGGTAGGTAGATAGGTAGATGGAGAGAGGGAGGGAGAAATACAGTAGGTAGGTAGGTAGGTAGGTAGGTAGGTAGGTAGGTAGGTAGGTAGGTAGGTAGGTAGGTAGGTAGGTAGGTAGGTAGGTAGGTAGAGGGATAGAGAGAAGGAGAAATAGAGTAGGTAGGTAGGAAGGAAGGAAGGTAGGTATGTGGATAGAGAGAGAGGGAGAAATACAATAGGTAGGGAGGGAGGGAGGGAGGGGGATAGCCAGAGAGGGAGAAATACAGTAGTTAGGTAGGTAGTGAGGTAGGTAGGTAGGTAGGTAGGTAGGAAGGTAGGTAGTTAGGTAGGTAGGTAGGTAGGTAGATAGGGGATAGAGGGAGTGAGAGAAATACAGTAGGTAGGTAGGTAGGTAGGTAGGTAGGTAGGTAGAAGGATAGAGAGAGGGAGAAATACAGTAAGATAGGTAGGTAGGTAGGTGGATAGAGAGAGATGGAGAAATACAATAGGAAGGCAGGAAGGTAGGTAGGGGGGATAGCAAGAGAGGGAGAAATACAGTAGGTAGGTAGGTAGATAGATAGGGGATAGAAAGAGTGACAGAGGTAGTCCATTAATCTACCAACAAAAAGAGGTTGCTATCTTGAAGCAGATCCCTAGAAAGATTCGAGAAGCAAGGAGGAAATTTTCCTTCTTGTCTAAAATTTTATTTGATCATGGGATTTGGTTCAAGTGGGTGACACCCGAAGGGATGCTGGTGTTCTGGGAAGGAGGAAGAGTGAGGATTAAAACAGTTGCTGAGGCGGAAGCCTTTCTTAAAAAACATTCCTCTATCCTGGGGGGAAGATCCAGGGGGGACGGAGGGGGGCACGGCCCCGCCTACTGGGGGCCTGGAAGGAGAAAAAGAAGATTCAATTGCCAAGAGACTTAGATCAAAAAAATAACTTTGCCTTGACTTTTCTTTTTGAACAATTTTGCATAATATTTGTATTTGGATTTTTTGTAAAGGACTGACAGTATTGAATTGAGAATTTAGATATATGTACACGCTTTCACTTTGTAGTTTGATGAAAAATGTTTTTTCAGGTAGGTAGGTAGGTAGGTAGGTAGGTAGGTAGGTAGGTAGGTAGAGGGATAAAGAGAGGGGGAGAAATACAACAGGTAGGTAGGTAATTAGGCAGGTAGAGGGGTAGAGAGAGGGAGAAATACAGTAGGTAGGTAGGTAGGTGGATAGAGAGAGATGGAGAAATACAACAGGTAGGGAGGTAGGGAGGTAGGTAGGGGGATAGCCAGAGAGGGAGAAATACAGTAGGTAGGTAGGTAGGTAGGTAGGTAGGTAGGTAGGTAGGTAGGTAGGTAGGGGATAGAGAAAGTGAGAGAAATACAGTAGGTAGGTAGGTAGGTGGATAGAGAGGGAGGAAGAAACACAGTAGGTTGGTAGGTAGGTAGGTAGGTAGGTAGGTAGGGAGAGAGGGAGAAATACAGTAGGTAGGTAGGTAGGTAGGTAGGTAGGTAGGTAGGTAGGTAGGTAGGGGGATAGAGAGGGAGGGGGAGAAATACAATAGGTAGGTAGGTAGGTAGGTAGGTAGGTAGGTAGGTAGGTAGGTAGGTAGGTAGGTAGGTAGGTAGGTAGGTAGGTAGGTAGATAAATGGATATAGAGAGGGAGAAATACCATAGGTAGGTAGGTAGGTAGGTAGAGGGATAGAGAGAGGGGAGAGAAATACAATAGGTAGTTAGGTGGGTAGAGGGATAGAGAGAGGGAGAAATACAGTAGGTAGGTGGGTAGGTAGGTAGAGGGATAGAGAGAGGAGGAGAAATACAATAGGTAAGTAGGTAGGTAGGTAGGTAGAGGTATAGATAGAGGGAAAAATACAGTAGGTAGGTAGGTAGGTAGGTAGGTAGGTAGGTAGGTAGGTAGGTAGGGGATAGAGAGAGGGGGAGAAATACAATAGGTTGGTAGGTAGGTACAGGGATAGAGAGAGGGAGAAATACAGTAGGTATGTAGCTAGGTAGGTAGGTAGGTAGTTAGGTAAGTAGGTAGGTAGGTAGGTAGAGGGATAGAGAGAGGGAGAAATACGGTAGGTAGGTAGGTAGGTAGGTAGGGAGGTAGGTAGGTAGGTAGGTAGGTGGATAGAGAGAGGGGGAGAAATACAATAGGTAGGTAGGTAGGTAGAGGGATACAGAGGGGGTAGAAATACAATAGGTAGGTAGGTAGGTAGGTAGGTAGGTAGGTAGGTAGGTAGGGGATAGAGAGAGTGAGAGAAATACAGTAGGTAGGTAGGTAGGTAGGAAGGTAGGTAGGTAGGTGGATAGAGAGAGAGGGAGAAATACACTAGGTAGGTAGGTAGGTGGATATAGAGAGGGAGAAATACAATAGGTATGTATGTATGTATGTATGTATGTATGTATGTATGTATGTATGTAGGTAGGTAGGTAGGTAGGTAGGTAGGTAGGTAGGTAGAAGGACAGAGAGAGGGAGAAATGCAGTAAGATAGGTAGGTAGGTAGGTGGATAGAGATTGATGGAGAAATACAATAGGAAGGAAGGAAGGTAGGTAGGGGGATAGCAAGAGAGGGAGAAATACAGTAGGTAGGTAGGTAGGTAGATAGATAGGGGATAGAAAGAGTGAGAGAAATACAGTAGGTAGGTAGTTAGGTAGGTAGGTAGGTAGGTAGGTAGGTAGGTAGGTAGGTAGGGGGATAGAGAGAGGGGGAGAAATACAATACGTAGGTAGGTATGTAGAGGGATAGAGAGGGGGAGAAATACAATAGGTAGGTAGGTAGGTAGAGAGATAGAGAGAGGAAGAAATACTGTAGATAGGTAGGTAGAGGGATAGAGAGAGGGGGGAGAAATACAATAGGTAGGTAGTTGGATAGAGGGATAGAGAGAGAGGGAGAAATACAGTAGGTAAATAGGTAGGTAGAGGGATAGAGAGAGAGAGGGAGAAGTACAATAGGTAGGTAGGTAGGTAGGTAGGTAGGTAGGTAGGTAGGTAGGTAGGTAGGTAGGTAGGTAGAGGGATAGAGAGGGAGGGGGAGAAATACAATAGGTAGGTAGGTAGGTAGATGGAGAGAGAGAGGGAGAAATACAGTAGGTAGGTAGGTAGGTAGGTAGGTAGGTAGGTAGGTAGGTTGGTAGGTAGGTAGGTAGGTATGTTGCTAGGTAGATACGTAGGTAGGTAGGTAGGGGGATAGAGAGAGGGGGAGAAATACAAAAGGTAGGTAGGTACGTAGAGGGATAGAGAGGGGGGATAAATACAATAGGTAGGTAGGTAGGTAGGTAGGTTGGTAGGTAGGTATGTAGGTAGAGGGATAGAGAGAGGGGGGAGAAGTACAATAGGTAGTTAGGTAGGTAGGTGGATAGAGATTGATGGAGAAATACAATAGGAAGGCAGGGGGAGAAATACAATAGGTAGGTAGGTAGGTAGATGGAGGGAGAGAGGGAGAAATACAGTAGGTAGGTAGGTAGGTAGGTAGGTAGGTAGGTAGGTAGGTAGGTAGAGGGATAGAGAGAAGGAGAAATACAGTAGGTAGGTAGGTAGGTAGGTAGGTAGGTAGGTAGGTAGGTAGGTAGGTAGGTTGGTAGGTAGGTAGGTAGGTAGGTAGGTAGGTAGGTAGGTAGGTATGTAGCTAGGTAGATACGTAGGTAGGTAGGTAGGGGGATAGAGAGAGGGGGAGAAATACAAAAGGTAGGTAGGTACGTAGAGGGATAGAGAGGGGGGATAAATACAATAGGTAGGTAGGTAGGTAGGTAGGTTGGTAGGTAGGTATGTAGGTAGAGGGATAGAGAGAGGGGGGAGAAGTACAATAGGTAGTTAGGTAGGTAGGTGGATAGAGATTGATGGAGAAATACAATAGGAAGGCAGGAAGGTAGGTAGGGGGATAGCAAGAGAGGGAGAAATACAGTAGGTAGGTAGGTAGGTAGATAGATAGGGGATAGAAAGAGTGAGAGAAATACAGTAGGTAGGTAGGTAGGTAGTTAGGTAGTTAGGTAGGTAGGTAAGTAGGTAGGTAGGTAGGGGGATAGAGAGAGGGGGAGAAATACAATAGGTAGGTAGGTATGTAGAGGGATAGAGAGGGGGGAGAAATACAATAGATAGGTAGGTAGGTAGAGAGATAGAGAGAGGAAGAAATAATGTAGATAGGTAGGTAGAGGGATAGAGAGAGGGATAGAGAGAGAGGGAGAAATACAGTAGGTAAATAGGTAGGTAGAGGGATAGAGAGAGGTAGGAATACACTATGTAGGTAGGTAGATAGGTAGATGGAGAGAGAGAGGGAGAAATACAGTAGGTAGGTAGGTAGGTAGGTAGGTAGGTAGGTAGGTAGGTAGGTAGGTAGGTAGAGGGATAGAGAGAAGGAGAAATAGAGTAGGTAGGTAGGAAGGAAGGAAGGTAGGTATGTGGATAGAGAGAGAAATACAATAGGTAGGGAGGTAGGGAGGTAGGGAGGTAGGGAGGGAGGGAGGGAGGGAGGGAGGGAGGGAGGGAGGGAGAAATACAGTAGGTAGGTAGGTAGGTAGGTAGGTAGGTAGGTAGGTAGGTAGGTAGGTAGGTAGGTAGGTAGAGGGATAGAGAGAAGGAGAAATACAGTAGGTAGGTAGGTAGGAAGGTAGGTAGGTAGGTAGGTAGGTAGGTAGGTATGTAGCTAGGTAGATACGTAGGTAGGTAGGTATGGGGATAGAGAGAGGGGGACAAATTCAAAAGGTAGGTAGGTACGTAGAGGGATAGAGAGGGGGGATAAATACAATAGGTAGGTAGGTAGGTAGGTCGGTAGGTAGGTATGTAGGTAGAGGGATAGAGAGAGGGGGGAGAAGTACAATAGGTAGTTAGGTAGGTAGGTGGATAGAGATTGATGGAGAAATACAGTAGGTAGGTAGTTAGGTAGTTAGGTAGTTAGGTAGGTAGGTAGGTAGGTAGGTAGGTAGGTAGGTAGGTAGGTAGCTAGCTAGGTAGCTAGGTAGCTAGGTAGCTTGGTAGCTAGTTAGGTAAGTAGGTAAGTAAGTAGGTAGGTAGGAGGCTAGAGAGAGGGGGAGAAATACAATAGGTAGGTAGGTAGGTAGGTGGATAGAGAGAGAGGGAGAAATACAATAATAAGGTAGGTAGGTACGTAGGTAGGTAGGTAGGTGGATAGAGAGAGGGAGGAATAGAATAGGTAGGTCGGTAGGTAGGTAGGTAGGTAGGTTGAGGGATAGAGAGAGGGAGAAATACAGTAGGTAGGTAGGTAATTAGGTAGGTAGGTAGGTAGGGGATAGAGAGAGGGGGAGAAATACAATAATAAGATAGGTAGGTAGGTAGGTAGGTAGGTAGGTAGCTAGGTAGGTAGAGAGATAGAGAGAGGAAGAAATACTGTAGATAGGTAGGTAGAGGGATAGAGAGAGGGGGGAGAAATACAATAGGTAGGTAGTTGGATAGAGGGATAGAGAGAGGGATAGAGAGAGAGGGAGAAGGTAGGTAGGTAGGTAGGTAGGTAGGTAGGTAGGTAGGTAGGTAGAGGGATAGAGGGAGGGAGGAATACACTATGTAGGTAGGTAGATAGGTAGCTGGAGAGAGAGGGGGAGGAATACAGTAGGTAGGTAGGTAGGTAGGTAGGTAGGTAGGTAGGTAGGTAGGTAGGTAGGTAGGTAGGTAGGTAGGTAGAGGGATAAAGAGAGGGGGAGAAATACAACAGGTAGGTAGGTAATTAGGCAGGTAGAGGGGTAGAGAGAGGGAGAAATACAGTAGGTAGGTAGGTAGGTGGATAGAGAGAGATGGAGAAATACAACAGGTAGGGAGGTAGGGAGGTAGGTAGGGGGATAGCCAGAGAGGGAGAAATACAGTAGGCAGGTAGGTAGGTAGGTAGGTAGGTAGGTAGGTAGGTAGGGGATAGAGAAAGTGAGAGAAATACAGTAGGTAGGTAGGTAGGTGGATAGAGAGGGAGGAAGAAACACAGTAGGTTGGTAGTTAGGTAGGTAGGTAAGTAGGTAGGTAGGTAGGTAGGTAGGTAGGTGGATAGAGAGAGGGAGATATACTGTAGGTAGGTAGGTAGAGGGATAGAGAGAGGGATAGAGAGAGAGGGAGAAATACAGTAGGTAAATAGGTAGGTAGAAGGATAGAGAGAGTGGGGGAGAAATACAGTAGGTAGGTAGGTAGGTAGGTAGGTAGGTAGGTAGGTAGGTAGGTAGGTAGGTAGGTAGGGGGATAGAGAGGGAGGGGGAGAAATACAATAGGTAGGTAGGTAGGTAGGTAGGTAGGTAGGTAGGTAGGTAGGTAGATAAATGGATATAGAGAGGGAGAAATACCATAGGTAGGTATGTAGGTAGGTAGAGGGATAGAGAGAGGGGAGAGAAATACAATAGGTAGTTACGTGGGTAGAGGGATAGAGAGAGGGAGAAATACAGTAGGTAGGTGGGTAGGTAGGTAGAGGGATAGAGAGAGGGAAAAATACAGTAGGTAGGTAGGTAGGTAGGTAGGTAGGTAGGTAGGTAGGTAGGTAGGGGATAGAGAGAGGGGGAGAAATACAATAGGTTGGTAGGTAGGTACAGGGATAGAGAGAGGGAGAAATACAGTAGGTATGTAGCTAGGTAGGTAGGTAGTTAGGTAAGTAGGTAGGTAGGTAGGTAGAGGGATAGAGAGAGGGAGAAATACGGTAGGTAGGTAGGTAGGTAGGTAGGTAGGTAGGTAGCTAGGTAGGTAGGTGGATAGAGAGAGGGGGAGAAATACAATAGGTAGGTAGGTAGGTAGAGGGATACAGAGGGGGTAGAAATACAATAGGTAGGTAGGTAGGTAGGTAGGTAGGTAGGTAGGTAGGTAGGTAGGTAGGTAGGTAGGTAGGGGATAGAGAGAGTGAGAGAAATACAGTAGGTAGGTAGGTAGGTTGGAAGGTAGGTAGGTAGGTGGATAGAGAGAGAGGAAGAAATACACTAGGTAGGTAGGTAGGTGGATATAGAGAGGGAGAAATACAATAGGTATGTATGTATGTATGTATGTATGTATGTATGTATGTATGTATGTATGTATGTATGTAGGTAGGTAGGTAGGTAGGTAGGTAGGTAGGTAGGTAGAAGGAGAGAGAGAGGGAGAAATGCAGTAAGATGGGTAGGTAGGTAGGTGGATAGAGATTGATGGAGAAATACAATAGGAAGGAAGGAAGGTAGGTAGGGGGATAGCAAGAGAGGGAGAAATACAGTAGGTAGGTAGGTAGGTAGATAGATAGGGGATAGAAAGAGTGAGAGAAATACAGTAGGTAGGTGGTTAGGTAGGTAGGTAGGTAGGTAGGTAGGTAGGTAGGTAGGTAGGTAGGTAGGTAGGTTGGTAGGTAGGTAGGTAGGTAGGTAGGTAAGTAGGTAGGTAGCTAGGTAGCTAGGTAGGTAAGTAGGTAGGTAGGTAGGGGGATAGAGAGAGGGGGAGAAATACAATAGGTAGGTAGGTATGTAGAGGGATAGAGAGGGGGAGAAATACAATAGGTAGGTAGGTAGGTAGAGAGATAGAGAGAGAAAGAAATACTGTAGATAGGTAGGTAGAGGGATAGAGAGAGGGGGGAGAAATACAATAGGTAGGTAGTTGGATAGAGGGATAGAGAGAGGGATAGAGAGAGAGGGAGAAATACAGTAGGTAAATAGGTAGGTAGAGGGATAGAGAGAGAGAGGGAGAAGTACAATAGGTAGGTAGGTAGGTAGGTAGGTAGGTAGGTAGGTAGGTAGGTAGGTAGGTAGGTAGAGGGATAGAGAGAGGTAGGAATACACTATATAGGTAGGTAGATAGGTAGATGGAGAGAGAGAGGGAGAAATACAGTAGGTAGGTAGGAAGGAAGGAAGGTAGGTAGGTGGATAGAGAGAGAGGGAGAAATACAATAGGCAGGGGGGGAGGGAGGGGGATAGCCAGAGAGGGAGAAATACAGTAGTTAGGTAGGTAGTGAGGTAGGTAGGTAGGTAGGTAGGTATGTATGTAGGTAGGTAGGTATGTAGGTAGGTAGGTAGGGCATAGAGGGAGTGAGAGAAATACAGTAGGTAGGTAGGTAGGTAGGAAGGAAGGTAGGTAGGTAGGTGGATAGAGAGAGAGGGAGAAATACACTAGGTAGGTATGTAGGTGGATATAGAGAGGGAGAAATACAATAGGTAGGTAGGTAGGTAGGTAGGTAGAAGGATAGAGAGAGGGAGAAATACAGTAAGATAGGTAGGTAGGTAGGTAGGTAGGTAGGTAGGTAGGTAGGTAGGTAGGTAGAAGGACAGAGAGAGGGAGAAATACAGTAAGATAGGTAGGTAGGTAGGTGGATAGAGATTGATGGAGAAATACAATAGGAAGGAAGGAAGGTAGGTAGGGGGATAGCAAGAGAGGGAGAAATACAGTAGGTAGGTAGGTAGGTAGATAGATAGGGGATAGAAAGAGTGAGAGAAATACAGTAGGTAGGTAGGTAGGTAGGTAGGTAGGTAGGTAGGTAGGTAGGTAGGTAGGTAAGTAGAGGGATAGAGTCTCTCTCTATGGGGTTTTAGTTGTTTTAACTGGGAATTTTAGTATTTTAATGGGGTATTTTAGCACAGGTATATGTTTAATTTGTTTTTAATGTGTCTGTATATTTATGGTTTTAGTTTTCCCTGTGCACCGCTCCGAGTCCCTATGGGGAGAGGAGCGGTCAACAAATTAAATTATTGATTGATTATTGAGTAGGTAGGTAGCTAGGTAGCTAGGTAGGTAAGTAGGTAGGTAGGTAGGGGGATAGAGAGAGGGGGAGAAACACAATAGGTAGGTAGGTATGTAGAGGGATAGAGAGGGGGGAGAAATACAATAGGTAGGTAGGTAGATAGGTAGGTAGAGGGATAGAGAGAGGGGGGAGAAATACAGTAGGTAAATAGGTAGGTAGAGGGATAGAGAGAGAGAGGGAGAAGTACAATAATAAGGTAGGTAGGTACGTAGGTAGGTAGGTAGGTGGATAGAGAGAGGGAGGAATAGAATAGGTAGGTCTTTAGGTAGGTAGGTAGGTAGGTTGAGGGATAGAGAGAGGGAGAAATACAGTAGGTAGTTAGGTAAATATGTAGGTAGGTAGGTAATTAGGTAGGTAGGTAGGTAGGGGATAGAGAGAGGGGGAGAAATACAATAATAAGGTAGGTAGGTAGGTAGGTAGGTAGGTAGGTAGGTAGGTAGGTAGGGGATAGAGAGAGGGGGAGAAATACAATAGGTTGGTAGGTAGGTACAGGGATAGAGAGAGGGGGAAATACAGTAGGTATGTAGCTAGGTAGGTAGGTAGGTAGTTAGGTAAGTAGGTAGGTAGGTAGGTAGAGGGATAGAGAGAGGAAGAAATACGGTAGGTAGGTAGGTAGGTAGGTAGGTAGGTAGGTAGGTGGATAGAGAGAGGGGGAGAAATACAAAAGGTAGGTAGGTAGGTAGAGGGATACAGAGGGGGTAGAAATACAATAGGTAGGTAGGTAGGTAGGTAGGTAGGTAGGTAGGTAGGTAGGTAGGTAGGTAGGTAGGTAGGGGATAGAGAGAGTGAGAGAAATACAGTAGGTAGGTAGGTAGGTAGGAAGGTAGGTAGGTAGGTGGATAGAGAGAGAGGGCGAAATACACTAGGTAGGTAGGTAGGTGGATATAGAGATCGAGAAATACAATAGGTATGTATGTATGTATGTATGTATGTAGGTAGGTAGGTAGGTAGGTAGGTAGGTAGGTAGGTAGGTAGGTACGTACGTAGGTAGGTAGGTAGGTAGGTAGAAGGACAGAGAGAGGGAGAAATGCAGTAAGATAGGTAGGTAGGTAGGTGGATAGAGATTGATGGAGAAATACAATAGGAAGGAAGGAAGGTAGGTAGGGGGATAGCAAGAGAGGGAGAAATACAGTAGGTAGGTAGGTAGGTAGATAGATAGGGGATAGAAAGAGTGAGAGAAATACAGTAGGTAGGTCGTTAGGTAGGTAGGTAGGTAGGTAGGTAGGTAGGTAGGTAGGTAGGTAGGTAGTTAGGTAGGTCGGTAGGTAGGTAGGTAAGTAGGTAGGTAGCTAGGTAGCTAGGTAGGTAAGTAGGTAGGTAGGTAGGGGGATAGAGAGAGGGGGCGAAATACAATAGGTAGGTAGGTATGTAGAGGGATAGAGAGGGGGAGAAATACAATAGGTAGGTAGGTAGGTAGGTAGGTAGAGAGATAGAGAGAGGAAGAAATACTGTAGATAGATAGGTAGAGGGATAGAGAGAGAGGGAGAAATACAATAATAAGGTAGGTAGGTACGTAGGTAGGTAGGTAGGTAGGTGGATAGAGAGAGGGAGGAATAGAATAGGTAGGTCGGTAGGTAGGTAGGTAGGTTGAGGGATAGAGAGAGGGAGAAATACAGTAGGTAGGTAGGTAAATATGTAGGTAGGTAGGTAATTAGGTAGGTAGGTAGGTAGGGGATAGAGAGAGGGGGAGAAATACAATAATAAGGTAGGTAGGTAGGTAGGTAGGTAGGTAGGTAGGTAGGTAGGTAGGGGATAGAGAGAGGGGGAGAAATACAATAGGTTGGTAGGTAGGTACAGGGATAGAGAGAGGGAGAAATACAGTAGGTATGTAGCTAGGTAGGTAGGTAGGTAGTTAGGTAAGTAGGTAGGTAGGTAGGTAGAGGGATAGAGAGAGGGAGAAATACGGTAGGTAGGTAGGTAGGTAGGTAGGTAGGTAGGTAGGTAGGTGGATAGAGAGAGGGGGAGAAATACAATAGGTAGGTAGGTAGGTAGAGGGATACAGAGGGGGTAGAAATACAATAGGTAGGTAGGTAGGTAGGTAGGTAGGTAGGTAGGTAGGTAGGTAGGTAGGGGATAGAGAGAGTGAGAGAAATACAGTAGGTAGGTAGGTAGGTAGGAAGGTAGGTAGGTAGGTGGATAGAGAGAGGGGGAGAAATACACTAGGTAGGTAGGTAGGTGGATATAGAGAGGGAGAAATACAATAGGTATGTATGTATGTATGTATGTATGTATGTATGTATGTAGGTAGGTAGGTAGGTAGGTAGGTAGGTAGGTAGAAGGACAGACAGAGGGAGAAATACAGTAAGATAGGTAGGTAGGTAGGTGGATAGAGATTGATGGAGAAATACAATAGGAAGGAAGGAAGGAAGGTAGGGGGATAGCAAGAGAGGGAGAAATACAGTAGGTAGGTAGGTATGTAGATAGATAGGGGATAGAAAGAGTGAGAGAAATACAGTAGGTAGGTAGTTAGGTAGGTAGGTAGGTAGGTAGGTAGGTAGCTAGGTAGGTAAGTGGGTAGGTAGGTAGGTAGGTAGGTAGGGGGATAGAGAGAGGGGGAGAAATACAATAGGTAGGTAGGTAGGTAGGTAGAGAGATAGAGAGAGGAAGAAATACTGTAGATAGGTAGGTAGAGGGATAGAGAGAGGGGGGAGAAATACAATAGGTAGGTAGTTGGATAGAGGGATAGAGAGAGGGATAGAGAGAGAGGGAGAAATACAGTAGGTAAATAGGTAGGTAGAGGGATAGAGAGAGAGAGAGGGAGAAGTACAATAGGTAGGTAGGTAGGTAGGTAGGTAGGTAGGTAGGTAGGTAGGTAGGTAGGTAGGTAGAGGGATAGAGAGAGGTAGGAATACACTATGTAGGTAGGTAGATAGGTAGATGGAGAGAAAGAGGGAGAAATACAGTAGGTAGGTAGGTAGGTAGGTAGGTAGGTAGGTAGGTAGGTAGGTAGGTAGGTAGGTAGGTAGGTAGAGGGATAGAGAGAAGGAGAAATAGAGTAGGTAGGTAGGAAGGAAGGAAGGTAGGTAGGTGGATAGAGAGAGAGGGAGAAATACAATAGGTAGGGAGGGAGGGAGGGAGGGAGGTAGGGAGGTAGGGAGGTAGGCCGAGGGATAGAGAGAGGGAGAAATACAATAGGTAGGTAGGGAGGGAGGGAGGTAGGGGGATAGCCAGAGAGGGAGAAATACAGTAGTTAGGTAGGTAGTGAGGTAGGTAGGTAGGTAGGTAGGTAGGTAGGTAGGTAGGTAGGTAGGTAGGTAGATAGGGGATTGAGGGAGTGAGAGAAATACAGTAGGTAGGTAGGTAGGTAGGAAGGAAGGAAGGTAGGTAGGTAGGTGGATAGAGAGAGAGGGAGAAATACACTAGGTAGGTATGTAGGTGGATATAAAGAGGGAGAAATACAATAGGTAGGTAGGTAGGTAGGTAGGTAGAAGGATAGAGAGAGGGAGAAATACAGTAAGATAGGGAGGTAGGTAGGTGGATAGAGAGAGATGGAGAAATACAATAGGAAGGCAGGAAGGTAGGTAGGGGGATAGCAAGAAGAAATACAGTAGGTAGGTGGGTAGGTAGGTAGAGGGATAGAGAGAGGAGGAGAAATACAATAGGTAAGTAGGTAGGTAGGTAGGTAGGTAGGTAGAGGTATAGATAGAGGGAAAAATACAGTAGGTAGGTAGGTAGGTAGGTAGGTAGGTAGGTAGGTAGGTAGGTAGGTAGGTAGGTAGGTAGGTAGGTAGGTAGGTAGGTAGGTAGGTAGGGGATAGAGAGAGGGGGAGAAATACAATAGGTTGGTAGGTAGGTACAGGGATAGAGAGAGGGAGAAATACAGTAGGTATGTAGCTAGGTAGGTAGGTAGGTAGGTAAGTAGGTAGGTAGGTAGTTAGGTAGGTAGGAGGATAGAGAGAGGGGGAAAATACAATAGGTAGGTAGGTAGGTAGGTGTATAGAGAGAGAGGGAGAAATACAGTAGGTAGGTAGGTAGGTAGGTAGGTAGGTAGGTAGGTAGGTAGGTAGGTAGGTAGAGGGATAGAGATAGGGGGAGAAATACAATAAGTAGGTAGGTAGGTAGGTAGGTAGGTAGAGGGATAGAGAGAGGGAGAAATACTGTAGGTAGGTAGGTAGAGGGATAGAGATGGGGGGAGAAATACAATAGGTAGGTAGGTGGGTAGAGGGATAGAGAAAGGCATAGAGAGAGAGGGAGAAATACAGTAGGTAGGTAGGTAGGTAGAAGGATAGAGAGAGAGAGGGAGAAATACAATAGGTAGGTAGGTAGGTAGGTAGAGGGATAGAGAGTGGGGAGAAATACAGTAGGTAGGTAGGTAGGTAGGTAGGTAGGTAGGTAGGTAGGTAGGTAGGTAGGTAGGTAGGTAGGTAGGTAGGGGATAGAGAGAGTGAGAGAAATACAGTAGGTAGGTAGGTAGGTAGGAAGGTAGGTAAGTAGGTGGATAGAGAGAGAGGGAGAAATACACTAGGTAGGTAGGTGGATATAGATCGGGAGAAATACAATAGGTAGGTAGGTAGGTAGGTAGAAGGATAGAGAGAGGGAGAAATACAGTAAGATAGGTAGGTAGGTTGGTGGATAGAGAGAGATGGAGAAATACAATAGGAAGGCAGGAAGGTAGGTAGGGGGATAGCAAGAGATGGAGAAATACAGTAGGTAGGTAGGTAGATAGATAGGGGATAGAAAGAGTGAGAGAAATACAGTAGGTAGGTAGGTAAAGGGATAGAGAGAGGGAGCAATACAGTAGGTAGGTAGGTAGGTAGGTAGGTAGGTAGGTAGGGAGGTAGAGTGAGAGATTGAGGAATACAGTCTTCAGACTTTCAATTCAGTCAATGGGCTAACAGGCTAGAATAACCCATCCTGGACTCTCCCATTGATCGTCATGGGAAAGGGCACTCATAGGTAAGACCAATGCCCCTTCTAAAAGGGTTTGGGCGATGCCCATTGTAGCTAAATGACTTTCGTCCTGTGTCGGGTCTTGAGTGTGGTGGCTGCTTATTCTCATTTATACTACTCTGTTTTGTTAGCTGCCAAATCTTTCCACAGGGAGATTTCAAAATATCCTGTCTTGAATGGGTTTTCTACCGATCTGTTTGCCTGCTTGTGAATGGAGCCGAACGTCCAGCTTCCACTTTCTATAGGCTCATTATCTCTTAAGCACCGGTAGCTGTTTTCTTATTATTGCAAAAGTTTTATTCAAACAATTTTTCCCCCTTTCCCCCCCCCACATATAATATAAATCACGTACAAAAAATATACCCCTCACCTCCCCCATCTTAAAATAAAATTCTCATTCAGATATTAAATATTATATCCCCTCACCTCCCAACAGACATGATATAAGTTTAGTGTAAAATACATCAATCTCTCCTTAACACCATCTTCTAACTTAATTCAACCTGTATACATCATAATATAACCATGTCCCACTATTCCCATCTCTATGTTACTTATCCACATATATTTCCCCACCCTCCACCCTAGCCCACCCCCAGCTCCCACTCAGTCCCACCCCCCTGACTTCCGCTATACACCACTTTAAAAATTCCATCCCAAATATTGTTTACTCTATTCACTTCTCAGTCCAAACATTGTTACCTAAAGGCTACATGGTATTTCCCAGTCTGATATTTATCCTGTATATAATTAATCCATTTTGCCCATTCCTGTGTATAATTCTCCTGCTTCTGATCTTTTAGGAAAGCTGAAATTTTTGCCATTTCCGCAAACCCCGCCACTTTCTGAATCCATTGATCAATTGTCGGTAAAAAATCTTTCTTCCAATGTTGAGCAATCAACAACCTAGCTGCTGTAACCATATACAAAAACAATTTTGTTTCCCCTTTAGTAAAGTCCTTAGTTATACCCAATAGAAACATTTGCGGAGTAAATTGTAATCTTTTCTTAAATACATTTTGCATAACCCACCATATTTTTATCCAAAAATATGGTGGGTTCAGACACTTTGGTGGGCTACGGGCCCATATCTGCAACCGTGCACAATAAACTCTTTTGCTGCTTTGAAGTGCTTGTTCGTATTTCTTGGCTTTCCTACAACAAATGGTGCATTGGCCGGGAAAATACGGATGAGGCGATATTTCGCTGAGGGCAGCTTCACCCCTCGGCTCCGTTGAGAGGCCGGTCCTGAACATTCTCCAGGCGCCACGGGAGACAGCAGCGACCTCTCCACGAGGCCGACGGTGCTGACAGCTAGTCCAAGAACCCTTCATCGTAGGAAAGACTGTAATAAATGTTGGAGGTGTAATATGGAATTGGGAACGTACGAACATATGTGGTATAAATGTGATAAAGTTAAAAAGTTTTGGCAGAAATTGGAGGAAACGATATTTGAAATAATGAAGAAAATAATAACATTGAGATTGGAAACTATATTATTATTGATAATTAAGGAATTAGAATTAACACAGTATGAGAAAGAATTGATTAGAATTATGATTATAATGGGTAGAATTATAATAGCAAGATACTGGAAAGTGGAGACGAATATTAAAATAGAAGAGTGGTATTGTGAAATGTGGAAATTAGCCTTAAATGATAACATGACATGTGAAATTAAATTTAGAGAGGGTGTTTATAAAAAGGATGTTTTTTGGAAGACTTGGAAGCCATTTGTGGACTATGCACTTGGGACTTTGGATGCTTCGACACCTGTACCCAGAGAACGCGGATTTTGGAGGACTTAAAGACATTTGAAGATACCTATTTTTGAAGAACCAAACCTTCCTTTCCATTGTATAGCACTGGGTGAAATATTGTATTGTATATATTATTTTTGTTATAGTGTTTATTAAAATAAAAATTAAAAAAAAAAAAGCTTTAACCTTATTGCAAGTCCACCATACATGAAAAAAGGTAGCATCGACTTCCGGTTCCGGCTCCAGCGGCGACGGGCGAGCCTAGCGCTCGCTCGCCGTTTTGTTTCTTTTTCTGCCCCCCCCCCCCCCGGGGGCGAGACGCCCCTTTTTGGGGGGTCTCCCGTAAAGCCGGCTCGCCTGGGATGCTCCCCCCCACAGCGGTGGGGGAAGCGACCCTTGTCCTCGGCTTAGGTGAAAGAGAACATGCTGCGGGGGGTTCTCCCTTCGCCAAAGGAAGACGGCGCCATTCGCAATCATGAAGAGGGCTAAACGGATGAGTCGGAAGGCTTCCCGAGGCTTCAGCTGCGAGGGGAGAGTGAGTGTTTAAAAACTTTTTTTTTCTGCTGTCAGCCGGGCTGAAAGGACTGGGAGGGGGGTGTTTGTTCCTAAAAAAAACCCCTCGGACTTAAGCGGCACTCGGAAATGGCTTCTCGCGGCGAGAAAGCGGAAATCTTTAATCCTGACTGTTTGCAGCAAGGGAAAGTGATCTGCGGTTGTTTGCAACAATGTTTCTAGGTCTGGCTGAAACAATCTATTTTACCACTCTCTCCTCTGGGCTCTGAGCTTGGGCGGCTGGAAGATGGCTTCTCTTTGTCCCTGCCTGACTATTTCACTTATGGAAAATTCCCAGCGTCTCTTTGCAATTTGGACTTCCTCTGGATATTAATGAAGAATTTTTTTTTCTTTTTGGATTTGTGATTTCTTTTCTGGAGTACCTTCGCTATTATACTTATTGAGTTGGAAAATTGTTTCTCTCTTGGTTCCTGAACTTTACAACTTTACAACCCTGAACTGAACTTTTGGCTCCTGAACTGCCTCACCAGCCCCACCCAAAAAACGCCATTTTAGTGGCATTGATTTTAACAACTAATCATGGCACAAGAAACAGCACTGGCAAGTTTAGAACAAAGGATGGCTTCTCTTGAATCTGTTATACAAACTTTGGTACAAGAAATTAAGGCCCAGAGGGCAGAAAATATTAACTTTAAGAAGGAGTTATTGGATACACGGAAACAACTGCTGGAAAACACACAGAAGAACGAAGAATTGGAAGGGGGGCTGGTGGGGGCTAAGGGAGAGATTAAAAATGTTACTAATGAAGTTGTGGAAATAAATGGGCATGTGTCTAGGATTGATATGGAAAGAATGACATATTTTTTGAGATTTCAGAATGTTTTTGAGGAATCTGGTGAATGCCTCCCTGATCTTATGAGCACAATTTTAGCAGACTATTTACATAAACCTAAGGATGAGATCAGGGGGGACATTGACCTAGCCTACAGAATTAACTCAGCATATGCCAGGATAAATGAAGTACCTAGAGAGATACATGTGAAATTTGTTAGAAGGTCAACCAGAGAAGAAATCCTGAAAGTGCAGAGAGGTAGTCCATTAATCTACCAACAAAAAGAGGTTGCTATCTTGAAGCAGATCCCAAGAAAGATTAGAGATGCAAGAAGGAAATTTTCCTTCTTGTCTAAAACATTGTTTGATCACGGGATTTGGTTCAAGTGGGTAACACCCGAAGGGATGCTGGTGTTCTGGGAAGGAGGAAGAGTGAGGATTAAAACAGTTGCTGAGGCGGAAGCCTTTCTTAAAAAACATTCCTCTATCCTGGGGGAAGATCCAGGGGGGACGGAGGGGGCCACGGCCCCGCCCACTGGGGGCCAGGGAGGAGAAAAAGAAGATACAATTGCCAAGAGACTTAGATCGAAAAAATAACTTTGCCTTGATTTTTCTGATTAATTTTGCATAATATTTGTATTTGGATTTTTTGTAAATGTCTGACAGCATAGAACTGAGAATTTAGATATATGTACTTGCTTTCACTTTGTAGTGTTATGAAAAATGTTTTTTTTTATTGTTATCAATGTATTTTGAGGTCCCGGAAGGGCCGACGACTTTGACGTGAATGCTCTCAAAATTTCTTTGTATCCCTTACCCCACCCTACAGAAAAAATGTAAAACCAATAAAACTTTTTCAATATAAAAAAGGTAGCATCTAAACACCCGCATCTCCAACATTTTGGTTGAACATTAGAATACATACATGATAATTTCTTAGGATCCAAATACCATCTATAAAACATTTTATAAAAATTCTCCCTTAAACTTTGTGACTGTGTAAATTTAACATTCTTTTTTTTATATTGAAAAAGTTTTATTGGTTTTACATTTTTCTATAGGGTAGGGTAAGGGATACAAAGAAATTTTGAGAGCATTCACGTCAGAGTCGTCAGCCCTTCCGAGACCTCAAAATACACAATAAAAAGATAACAAAAAAAAAACATTTTTCATAACACTACAAGGTAAAAGCAAGTACATATACCTAAATTCTCAGTTCCATGCTGTCAGACATTTACAAAAAATCCAGATACAAATGTTATGCAAGATTGTTCAAAAAAATCAAGGCAAAGTTATTTTTTCGATCTAAGTCTCATGGCTATTGTATCTTCTTTTTCTCCTCCCTGGCCCCCAGCGGGCGGGGCCGTGGCCCCCTCCGTCCCCCCTGGATCTTCCCCCAGGGCAGAGGAATGTTTTTTAAGAAAGGCTTCCGCCTCAGCAACTGTTTTAATCCTCACTCTTCCTCCTTCCCAGAACACCAGCATCCCTTCGGGTGTCACCCACTTGAACCAAATCCCATGATCAAACAATGTTTTAGACAAGAAGGAAAATTTCCTCCTTGCTTCTCGAATCTTTCTAGGAATCTGCTTCAAGATAGTGACCGTTTTGTGTTGGTAAATTAAAGGGTTCTCTCTCTGCGCCCTCAGGATTTCCTCTCTGGTTGACCTTCTAACAAATTTCACATGTATCTCTCTAGGCACTTCATTTATCCTGGCATATGCTGAGTTAATTCTATAGGCTAGGTCAATGTCCCCCCTGATCTCATCTTTAGGTTTTTGTAAATAGTCTGCTAAAATTGTGCTCATAAGATCAGGGAGGCATTCACCAGATTCCTCAAAAACGTTCTGAAATCTCAAAAAATATGTCATTCTTTCCATATCAATCCTAGACACATGCCCATCTATTTCCCCAACCTCTTTAGTAACTTTTTTAATCTCTCCCTTAACCCCCACCAACCCCCCTTCCAATTCTTCAGTCTTCTGTGTGTTTTCCAGCACCTGCTTCCTTGTGTCCAATAGCTCCTTCTTGAAATTGATGTTTTCAGCCCTCTGGGCCTGAATTTCGTTTACCAAAGTTTGTATAACAGTTTCAAGAGAAGCCATCCGTTGTTCTAAACTTGCCAGTGCTGTTTCTTGAGCCATGATTAACTGTTAAAGTCAGTGCCAGCCAAAATGGCGTTTTCAGGGTGGGGCTGGTGAGACTAGCCGGGAGCCAAAAGTTCAGATCAAGGTTGAAACGTTGTAAAATTCAGGAACCAAGAGAGAGACAATTTTCCAGCTCAATAGTTATAATAACGAAGGTAATCCAGAAAGGAATCACAAATCCAACAAGAAAAAAATTCTTCATTAATATCCAGAGAGAGTCCCACTTGTAAAGAGACGCTGGGAATTTTCCATAGTTAAAATAGTCAGGCAGGGACAAAGAAAAGCCACTTTCCACCGCCCATCTCAGAGCCCAGAGGAGAGAGTAGAAAAATAAATTATTATTTTTTTAACCAGCCAGACCTAGAAACAATGTTGCAAGTAGCCGCATACCACTTTCCCTTGTTAGAGACAGTCCGGATTTAAGATTTCCGCTTTCTCTTCCAGAGAAGCCATTTTTAAGTGCCGCTTAAGTCCGAGGGGGGTTTTTTGGAAACAAACACCCCCCTCCCAGTCCATTCAGCCTGGCTGGCAGCAAGGAAAAAAAAAGTCTTTTTAAAACTCACTCTCCCTCGCAGCTGAAGCCTTGGCGAGCCTTCCGATCTCCTCCGCTCAGCCCTCTACATTAAAGTGAATGGCGCCGACAGCCGTTGGCGAAGGGAGAACCCCCCGCAGCATGTTCCTCCTCACCTAGGTCGCGGAGGGGATCGCTCTCCCCACCGCCGTGAGGAGAAACGTCTCCTCCGAGCCGACCCTACGGGAGACCTCCGGTAACCGGATGTCTCGCCCCCGTGGGGGGGCAGAAAAGGCAACAAAGCGGCGAGCGAGCCCCAGACTCGCCCGTCGCCTCTGGAGCCGGAACCGGAAGCCCAAATTTAACATTCTGAACCCATATTTTTTCCCACGTATCCAACATAACGGGTTCGTCAAAGTTCTGAGCCCATTTAATCATGCAATCCTTGACCAATTCACTTTCTGAGTCCCTTTCTAACAATACTGTTTTCTTGTTTCAAATTTTACTTTAGGCAGCTGGCCAGAATGTGGGATGAGCCTCAGGCAGGTTTCTTTGTTGGCAGCTTGATTTTTCCTTGCTTTTCTGGGAGCCTTTTCTTATGACTAATATTTTATTTGGGGAAATGAAGTGGGGGGGGGGTGTTCCTCCAATTCCTTCCCACAGTAGTTAAAGTCTCCCATTACTACTGTGGTATATTTCCTACATACAGTTGGTGTTTTTTTTACTTTGTAATTTGATGGTTTGTTTATTAAATTTATGTTTCATTTACTTTATTTGAATAATGTATAAAAATTCCATTTCAATCAAACAGTGTGTTGGCTGGATACACTTGTTTTTAGGCAATCGTAATCAAAGTGTTTACAATAACATTCATCGCAATAACATTGAGGTAGAAACCGAAGATACCGTGGTCTAAAGCTGGTCTTAGGCCTTAGGTATAAAACTCTGGTCAAGGCTTCTTGGAAGAAGACTGCTAACACAGCTCTTTTGGTATGTGCTGGGAAAATGCAGAAGGGTCGTTGTGACCAGACAGATGCTTCCTGTAACCAACTGTAATCAGCTATTTCACATGATCTGGTTCTCTATAGTTCCCCAATCCATCAAAACCAATATCTACAAATAGCCTCCCTGCACATATGTCATGTCTAGCTATGCTTTGCTGTCTCAGCATAGGCCGTTATTGACCCAAACACCATATTTGGGCAAATGTATGTTAACATGAATGTACACGTAACCAAGGGTATAAGAACAAGACCCCTTTCTCAATATCGGGGTTCAGACACTTTGGTGGGCTACGGGCCCATATCTGCAACCGTGCACAATAAACTCTTTTGCTGCTTTGAAGTGCTTGTTCGTATTTCTTGGCTTTCCTACAACAAATGGTGCATTGGCCGGGAAAATACGGATGAGGCGATATTTCGCTGAGGGCAGCTTCACCCCTCGGCTCCGTTGAGAGGCCGGTCCTGAACATTCTCCAGGCGCCACGGGAGACAGCAGCGACCTCTCCACGAGGCCGACGGTGCTGACAGCTAGTCCAAGAACCCTTCATCGTAGGAAAGACTGTCTGAACCATCTCCTGGCCAGGACAACAGAGAAGACGCCTCAGGCGAGTATCTGTTAAGCGTTGTTACCTGCCACATTTGGTGGTGGAAGAGGGGGACCGATCACCCTCCTGGGCTCAGGGCGTCATCCCTAAAGTAGCCCCGTTAGGCTGTGTGGGTGGATTCGTTACTGCAGTTTCTGTCCGTGACCGTTGGATATCCGGGACGGCAGATCAGTGACTTGTGCCAGAATGGGAGGGAAGCAGAGCATTGCCAGCACACCGCTGGAATGCATGTTACAGGGATTTGATGAATACTTTTGTCAAACTAAATACACCACCCCGTACTTGAAGGTCACAAAGGAGAGGTTGGGCTATCTGTGTAAGGTGAAGTGGCCCCAGATGGAAAAGGGGTGGCCTATGGAAGGAACGTTTAACAAGGAGGCTATTGATGCCCTGTGGCATATGATAGCTGCCAATGAGGAGAAGTACCCGAATCAATACCCATATATAGATCAGTGGGCGTTGGCAATGAATGAGAAGGCAGATGCTTTGTTACAGTGTCAGGCTGAAATGGTTCGGTTGTGTGTGGCAAGACCACGGGGAAGGGGAAATACGCTTAGAAGGTGCCAGAGAATTGGGGTTGGAAATAACCGAGAGCAAGAAAGCAGGAAGGGGTTTTTGCAAGAGGAAGTGGAGGAGGATTTACGGCCTCCTCCGTATGCTCCGCATCCATCTCCGCCGCAGCCCCAGATGCATCCTCCACCCCCTTCGCCATCTCAAGGACAGGGGAGTGGAGATGGAACAGCTGGCCCGTCTGGGACGGTTGGGAGTCCGAGGGGGGGGGAGGCTGCGAGTTTAAAAGTTGAGACAGCTCACTCTGATGCAAGCACTGATGAAGACGGTGGTGCTGTGGGAGGTGAAGAGGTAGTAGGTGTGCGAACCAGGTCTGCGACGGCAAGGGAGAGGGCAGCAAGAGGAGACCTCATAGCTCCTTTAAGACAAATGGATCAGCAGGTAATCAATCCCCAGGGGCAGGCCGAAATTAGGCCTATGTTTCAATATGTGCCGTTTTCAACTACTGATTTACTGAACTGGAAGCAGCATTTTGGCCCTTTGACCCTTAAGCCAACTGAGATGGCAGATCTCTTCCAGACTATTATGCAGACAAACAATCCGACTTGGCAGGATGTACAGCAGTTGTTAAACACTTTGTTAACTCCTGAGGAGAGGGAGAAATGGAAAGCAGCTGTGAGAAAGTGTATGGGGGAGCGGTTTCCAAATGTGCAGAATTTACAACAGGAGTTGAATGACAGAGCCCCCGAACAGGATCCCGGATGGAATCCTAGAGAGGGGGCACAAATGGTTCTCTTGAAGGAATATCAGAATCTGACGGTGGAGGCTTTGAGGAGGGCAGGAAAGCCACCGGTAAACATGTCTAAACCGTCTTTGGTGACCCAAAGGGCTGATGAAAGCCCTGAGAGCTTCTTGCAAAGATTGATTGAAGCTTATGAGTTGTACACTCAGGTTGACCCTCGTCATGTGGATAATGTAAGAATGCTGAATGAAAGATTCATTGCACAAAGCTATGAGGATATCCGACGAAAGTTGCAAAGATTGGAGGGAGCTCTGGGAAAGAATACAAGTGAATTATTGGAGGTAGCTAGGAAAGTGTTCGTGAATAGGGATAAGGTGGAGAAGAAGGAGAAGGATTTGCGAATGCATAAGAAGACAGAGTTGTTGGCAGTGGCTTTACAGGGAGGCAGATTGGGACCTAATCAGTGTGCAATCTGCAAGGAGGAAGGGCATTGGAAAGGGGAATGCCCTAGGAGACCAGGCAGGGCAAGGGGATGGGGGTCTGGAGTGCCTAGTGGGGGCACTACAAGGGGATGGGGGTCTGGAGTGCCTAGTGGGGGCACTATGACCTGTTTTTCCCGACGTGGCATGAGAGGACGTGGCATGAGGGGTCGTCGAAAGGGTGCTTGGCAGAGACACAGGGAAGACAGAGTGGAAGGATTGGGTTTGGCAGAAGTTGGATGGACGGACTGACGGGGACCTGGCTTGGAGGAGGCCCCCCCTGAGCTGTTGGTTACAATGAATATTGGGGGTCAACAAACCACTTTTTTGGTGGATACGGGAGCAGGGCGGTCTGTAATAAACAGCAGGATAGCAGCACTGGGACCACATAGGATACGGGTCCAGGGGGTGTCAGGACAAGTTCTTGGGAGACAGGTCCTACAGCCAGTGACCTGTGCTTTCAAAGGCTCGGAGATACAACATGAATTTCTGTATATCCCTGAGTGCCCCATCCCTTTGCTGGGTAGGGATCTGCTTAGCAAACTGGGGGCAACCATCTCCTTTGATGAAGGAAAACAGTGTATGCAGGTGCGCCATCAACCTGACGCCACCTGGAGGTTGATGGTGGTGAGGCCACTGGCTGGAGAAAGGGTAAATGAGACATGGAGAGAATTTGATGTTCCAGCAATATGGGCAGAAGATAATCCCCCCGGTTTTGCAGCGCATCACCCCCCTGTAGTAGTAGAATTGAAACCGACTGCATCACCCATCCATATTGGGCAGGGGCGCCCTTATTCACGTGAGGCAGTCACAGCAATCTATGAGATCATTTTGAAGTATTTGGCGGCAGATATTCTGGTACCTATTCGATCTCCCTGGAACACCCCAATCCTTCCTATTCGGAAACCAGATGGGTCATTTAGACCTGTACAGGACCTAAGGACCGTAAACGAGGTAACAGTGACCCTTCACCCCGCTGTGCCTAATCCTTATACCCTTCTTAGTCTCCTTCCCCCAAAGGCTCAATGGTTTTCTGTAATTGATTTGAAAGATGCTTTCTTCACTATCCCTATACATCCAGTGAGTCAACCATTGTTTGCCTTCGAGTGGGAGAATCCTTGGACGGGCACCAAGATGCAATTCACCTGGACCCGGTTACCACAGGGGTTTAAGAACTCACCCACCCTATTCGGGGCTGCTTTAGCGAGGGATTTGCAGTATTTCGAGCCTTGTCAGGAGGGGGATGTGGTGTTACAGTACGTGGATGATGTATTGGTGACAGGGCAGTCGGAAGATCTCTGTTGGGCGAATACTAAGGCGTTACTGCAATTGTTATTGGAATGTGGTTACAGGGTGTCTAAGAAGAAAGCTCAACTAGTACAGCAAAGAGTGCGGTATTTAGGGTATGACATCGAGCAAGGGCAAAGGGCATTGGGACCAGAGCAAAAGCAGGCAGTTTTAGCATTGGTGGAACCGCGAAACAGAAGGCAATTGAGAGGATTTCTGGGATTAGCAGGGTTTTGTAGGATCTGGATTCCAAATTTCGCATTAATGGCTGCTCCGCTTTATGCCGCGACTAAGGGAGCTAATGCTGACCCTTTCTGTTGGGGGGAGGAACAACGAAATGCCTTTAATAATATCAAGTGTGCCTTGACGTCAGCTCCTGCTCTGGCTCTGCCTAACCTAGAAAAAGCTTTTAACCTGTATGTGGACGCTAATAAAAATACTGCTCTGGGTGTATTAACACAGAAACTCGGACAGTGGCAGCGTCCAGTAGCATATCTCTCAAAGCAATTAGATGGGGTGGCCAAAGGGTGGCCCCATTGTTTAAAAATACTGGCTGCGATTGCTGAATTGATACAAGATTGTCAGAAGCTCACTTTCTCCAGCCCCATAACAGTTCACACTCCCCATGCAGTTCAATCGATCTTAGATAATAAGGGTCACCTGTGGATTAGCAACCAACGATTAACCAAATATCAAGCTATGATGGTTGAAAATCCTCAGGTGAGATTGGAAGTGTCCACTAGATTGAATCCCGCCACATTGTTGCCTACTGAGGTAGAGACAGAGCATGACTGCTTACAGGTACTGGAAGCTGTCTATTCAACCCGCTCCGATTTATCGGACATTCCTCTCCCGAAGACAGACTATAGTTGGTATACAGATGGTTCTAGTTACATGATTGAAGGAAGGAGAGTGGCTGGATATGCTATAGTAGATGATGATGATGTCATAGAAAGTGGACCGTTAGGGGGGGGACATAGTGCGCAAGTGGCAGAGTTGTGGGCGCTCATTCGGGCATTGGAAATAGCTCGAGGGAAATCTTTGAACGTCTGGACAGATAGCAAATATGCTTTTCTAACTTTGCATGCCCATGGGGCGGTTTATAAAGAGAGGGGGTTTAGGGATTCAGCTGGTAAACATATACAGCATGGGCATTTGATTAACCGGTTGATAGAGGCAGTACAATTACCGTCTAGAATAGCAGTGATGCATTGTAAAGGCCACCAGAGGGGAGAAGACAAAGTAACTCAAGGAAATAGGAGGGCAGACCATGAAGCCAGGGAAGCAGCCGTGCGCCAGGAGCCTAACTCCAACCTTTTCATCCAGGTGGCTATGGATATGGGAGTAATTCCTCCAGATATCACTCCTACCTATACTCATCAGGAATGTGAGAAAGCTGTAACTGACCTACATGCCAGATTAGAAAGTGGATGGTATGTGTTACCCGACAATAGAGTACTAGTGCCAGCTTCAGCAGCATACACTTTAGTTCAACTATCCCATGAAACTACGCATATGGGCAAAACTGCATTGGAAACTGCATTAGGAAGGGATTATTTCATCAACGGATTAGCAGGTCTGGTGGCAGGAGTGGTGGCAAGATGCGTAACATGTGCTAAAGTTAATCCCAGACAAGGGCGTCTCTTGCCACCAGGAGCCATCCCCAGATCATATTATCCCATGGACTACTTGATGATTGATTTTACTGATATGCCTAGGTGTGGATTGTACAAGGCCATGTTGGTAATGGCAGATAT
Organism: Rhabdophis nuchalis; assembly: GCA_039707465.1. NCBI lineage: Eukaryota > Metazoa > Chordata > Lepidosauria > Squamata > Natricidae > Rhabdophis > Rhabdophis nuchalis. The sequence goes on along the minus strand of JBDLLF010000243.1, from coordinate 27,855 downwards.
GTATACCGGGTGGCCAGAGGCGTTTCCTACCAAGTCAAAACAAGCTAGAGAGGTAGCCCGTTTGTTACTAAAAGAGATCATCCCCAGATATGGCACACCAGGCCATATCTCTTCAGATAATGGACCGGAGTTTGTGCACAATATAAATCAAGCCTTAGCTAAAGCTGTGGGAATTAAATGGAGGTTTCATAGCTCTTTTCACCCCCAAGGGGGGGGGGGGGTGTTTGTGAAAGACTAAACAGAACGTTAAAAGAGAAAATAACCAAACTGTGTGCTGAGAGCCACTTGAAATGGCCAGACGCTCTCCCCCTCGCCCTGTATGCAGTGCGGACGGCTCCAAGAAGAATGCATAACCTGTCACCCTATGAATTAATGTTTGGCAGACCCCCTACCTTATTAAGAAGGAATTTAGCCGGATGGCCAGATCTGGGTCACAAGGGGAGCGTGTGGAATTTGGAAATGGTGCAAGCCTTAAACCAACAAGTTGAGAAACTGAGATCTTATGTCATAGAGCAAACACCGCCAAAGTTGATCACTAAGTGTCATCAATTTAAACCAGGGGATATGGTGTGGGTGAAACACTGGAAGAAGGAGCCCCTAGAAGGAAGATGGAAGGGGCCTTACCGGGTCATAATGGTTTCGCCGTTGGCAGTAAAGGTTGCTGAATCAAAGTCATGGTTACATTGGACTCGGATCAAAGCTGCTGCAGAAACTGCATGGCAGATCACCCCTCATCCAGATACCCCCCTGAAATTACGCTTAAGGCGAAAGTGATGAGCTAACACAACAACCTGTAGTCCTATACACATTATAATCCCTACATATATATATGCCTCATATACTCTGTTACCTTGCTGACACTTTAACCTTTCCCATTTGCCCTCTCTCACTTACAGGCTGCTCTGCTGAAATCTTACCGGCAATAGATTTCTCAACGCACAGCAGTGAAGAACCCTTGCTAAGTCACACCGGAAGCTGACTTTCCACGCACGGGTGAAGAAGCATGGAAGAGGTGGTACTCTTGATATTGCTAGTAGGTAGTGTAGCGGGGAGTGATATATGTCTTAGGAATTTGGGTCAGTGGAGCAAGCCACAGGACAAGCCACAAGTTACCCGTTCATATGCCATAGGATCCGAGGGGTGTACAGGGCAGTCCCCCTTAGTGTTCACACCAGAATGTTGGGGAGGGGCATTGCCACACCCCTGTTTGTTTCCTAGGGCTTTCGATAGAGTGGTAAAGGAAGCCTGCCAAATTCGAAATCCTCCGGATCCGATGGTTTGTCGTTACGTGGGATATGTACTAAGAATAGGTATGTGCACTAATGTTCCCCGTATAGAGGGATCCCCACCCATCCTTTTGGATTGTGGAGATCCACCTGTATGGGGATGGAAGAGAATTACAATGATCTCACAATTGAAAACAGGATGGAAAGGGACTTGCCTTATACGCACCTGGTCATCAACCACCCCTGCAAAAAAGCCGCGCAAACGACCTAATAGCAATAGGAACCGAAAAACCCGAGAGACAACCACCCCAGGTGAACATGAGGAAGAAAACCCATGTTACCAATGCATAACACCAGATCAGGGTATTAAGGTGGTGACTGGAAAGCCTCAGTCATGTATACAATTTGACCTGTGTATTTGGCACTCCAACTCGTACATATCTCAGGTGTAATGGCTCTGAGGGGGTACTTTGTTATCTGAATACTCCCAAGGTCTCCACTATTCCAAAACCCCCACCTAACCCTCTCTGTCCAGATAACTGTACTGTATGTCTCAAAACTGTTTTAAAGGAAAGGGAAATTACCACCACCTTAATATACCACACCCATTATCACTGCCAAGGTACACACTCCCCTTGCTGCTATAAGGGAACATGGTATTCAATTTGCAACTCCAAGGCTGAATGTTATGACCCTCGAATTAACCCAGCCCAAACCTGGCTAATAGCTCGAGGTCAAGGATCAATCAATGGGCCGGTGATAGCCCAAACCCAAATTCTGTCAGCTATTAGCCCAGGAACATTACAATTTGATATATGTAAGACAGCTCAGTGGCCTACTTCATGTGGTACAGAGGTAGCATGGCACCGGGCGTATGCCCAAAACCAGGTGTACATTTGTCCATCCAAACACCCTGGCAAAGGGAAATGGGATTGTAGCAATACCGCAGATCGGTTTTGTCCATATTGGGAATGTGTAGCTTGGGCCACTTATCACGCCAATCAGGGAAAAGGCACCTACCTTCAAATACATAGGATACCATCCCTATCCAATTGTCCCTTGTACCAATGCAACATTGTCAACCTAACCATACCCAACCCACAACTATGGGTTTCTAGATATGGTCGAACGATGGGCATACGAATTTGGGCATCAGGAATGGATCCCGGAGGCATTATACACCTTTCCCTTGAAACCAGATACCACCCTACCCGCAATTACACCCGATACTTTTCAGACTTCTGGAATGAGGTAGAAATAGAATTCCAGCCCTCAGAGCAAGCACGTAATTTGTTCCTTGAACTTGCATCTACCATAGCCCATACACTGAATGTGTCCAACTGTTTTATTTGCGGAGGAACTAAGATGGGAGACCAATGGCCGTGGGAGGCTCAAGAATGGAATTACTCAAACCCCTATGAAGTATCCCAAATGCCTCACCACCAACAAGGATCTCAGTGGGAACTAAAATCCCCCATTGTAGCACAATGGTGCCTAATCAATACCCACAAGAAAGGCATCCCTGTAGGGGATACCGTGTGTCAAAGCACCCAAGAATGGAACCAAAAGACACGTACTTGGGACTACTGGCCCAATAAAACCATAACCTTCTGGGCGAGGTTCTCGCTTAACAACATTACTGATGCTCCACCGGGCGTACATTGGATTTGCGGTAACCTGGCCTATAGTACTCTACCTGCAGGTTGGAGAGGGGCATGTACTTTAGGAGTTATAAATCCCTCCTTTTTCATGCTGCCTCTCGAACAGCCCCAGGTACTGGAGGCAGACCAATGGAGCGGTAGACATCTAAAGGCCTCCTTTAAAATAGGAGACTGGAAAGATGAAGACTGGCCCCCTGAACGGATCATTCATTATTATGATCCTGCAACATGGGCTCAAGATGGAAGCTATGGTTACCGTACGCCAGTATACATGCTAAATAGGATCATAAGGCTTCAAGCAGCAGTCGAGCTCATTGCCAACGAAACCGCTCAATCCCTAAGGGTTATAGCTAAACAGAACAAAAAGTTTCGAGATGCAATCTATCAAAACCGCTTAGCCCTTGACTATCTCTTAGCAGCGGAAGGAGGGGTATGTGCGAAGTTCAACTTTTCGAACTGTTGCCTGGAATTCGATGACATAGGGGAGATCATTGAAAACAGCGCCAGGAGAATAGAACAAATTGCCCACGTCCCTGTCCAGAAGTGGAACGGCTTGAACCTTGGGCAATTGTTTGGAACCTGGTTTCCCAAACTACCCGGGCTGCAAGCCATAGTAGCATTAATCGGACTTATAGCTGCTGGATGTGTGCTTTTGCCCTGTATACTCCCCATCTTTATCCGCACTATCACACATAGCCTATCCCTATTGGCAGAGAGAAAAGTCACCGCCCAGGTGATGGCTATGTGGGAATATGAAAAACTCAGACCAGAGACCAGGGAAGAGGATGAATATGTGGCTCTTCTGGAAGTCAGAGGAGCCACACAGGGGGGAAATGAGGTAGAAACCGAAGATACCGTGGTCTAAAGCTGGTCTTAGGCCTTAGGTATAAAACTCTGGTCAAGGCTTCTTGGAAGAAGACTGCTAACACAGCTCTTTTGGTATGTGCTGGGAAAATGCAGAAGGGTCGTTGTGACCAGACAGATGCTTCCTGTAACCAACTGTAATCAGCTATTTCACATGATCTGGTTCTCTATAGTTCCCCAATCCATCAAAACCAATATCTACAAATAGCCTCCCTGCACATATGTCATGTCTAGCTATGCTTTGCTGTCTCAGCATAGGCCGTTATTGACCCAAACACCATATTTGGGCAAATGTATGTTAACATGAATGTACACGTAACCAAGGGTATAAGAACAAGACCCCTTCCTCAATATCGGGGTTCAGACACTTTGGTGGGCTACGGGCCCATATCTGCAACCGTGCACAATAAACTCTTTTGCTGCTTTGAAGTGCTTGTTCGTATTTCTTGGCTTTCCTACAACAACATTGATACAATTGTTGGAAGAAATGTCCATCTGGGTTCAGTTCCAAGTGGGGAGAAAGACACTGGAAACATGGTGGCTGATTAGAAAGATGGTTTTTAATGGTGGTCCTGGGCAAAAAGGGAAGAGATGCTGAGAGCACCTGGGTTTTATGCCCTCTCTGGGCTTTTGAATTTGAGCTTGTATTCTGATTGGTTGTCAGACTCCCATGGGGCCATGCAGGGGTAACTTTGTAGGCTGTCTGTGTCCCAGGCTTGGTTGAGCCTTGCTGGGTGATGATGTAATGAAGGGGCTTTGGGCAATTCCTCCTATGGCTCTGCCTGAAAGAGGTAGATCTTTGTTATGTAGAATAGACTGACCCAGGCCTTAATGGCCCATTGACAAAGGTGAGGAGGCTGAGTTTCTGCCACCCTTTTAGGGGAAATATTCTGCCCTTTTAATATTTCCTAAAATATCTCATTTTCCTAGGACAGGGGTGGGTGCTAACTTCCTACACTATAACAACAACAACAACAACAACAACAACAACAACAACAATAATAATAATAACAATAATAATATTTTGTCTATTTTATCAAATTTCTGTTTTAAAATTTTTCCCTTTTATGTCCCTACATTTCTAACTTCTGTTTTTGTCTAACCATTGGTAAAATAAGTCTCATGTCAAAAAGTATTCAGTTTCTTCTTTGTCCTTAATGGTAAGCATTAGTCTACCCATTTCTGCACATTGTAATATTTTCTTAATTACACACTCATCTGTTGGGATCTCATCACACTTCCATTGTTGAGCATATACAATTCTAGCTGCCACTAATACATGTACAATCAAGTATATAGTCCCTTTGTCATATCTTTCTGGCAGAATGCCCACTAAAAATATTTCTGGTTTCATGTCTATATGCTGTTTTATCATTTTTTTCCAACCAAGTATGTATTTTCACCCAGTATTTTTGGCTTTTGGACATGTCCACCACATATGCAGAACATGAAAAAATTGCTAAAAAACACCAGGGAACTGGTTCGGGGGTGTGGCCAGCATGAGTCGCTGCCGGTTCTTCAACCCTGGCCAAAGTACCACTACCGGTTCGCTTGAACCGGTGCGAACTGGTAGCAACCCACCTCTGATTCCAGCTGTGAGTTTCATTCCACCAAGTTTCGGTAATGGCAACTACAGCCCTCATGTTCAAGTTCACCCTGTTTGCTCCTCAAATTTTGAGTGTTTGTGTATAGGCATTTGAGTCATGTATGACTGACCCTGGGTATGCTTCCTATATCCTACTTTATATCTGAGTTTTTCTTCCTTCCCATCACACCCTACCTTATTGTTTAATTGATTTTCTTGGGGTTTATGCTTGGGATTAGGTCCTAAAAATCCTAAGGATTGGTCACCCTTCCCCTTCAATTTTAGTTTAAAGTCCTTTTGATAAGTTGAGCCAGTCATCTTTCAAATACATTCTTCCTGGTTCTTGTGATGTGCAACCCATCCCTTGCCAGAAGCCCTTCATGTAGGTAATGCAAACCATCCCTATGTGAAGAAGAAAGGGGTAGTAATTTGTGGGCTTGATTATTTTAGTAAGGTTCTCAGCCACATCTTTGATTTTTTGCTCCAGGCAGATAACATACCTCCATAGATTGAATGTCCAGTCTACAGATGCCTGGTTCTTTTCCCCTGAGAATTGAATCTCCTATCACCAACACTCACCATTTTTCCTAGGGAAGTTTGGACTACTTTCCTTTATTTCATAGGAACACTTGATGATGGTCTCTTTTCTAGGGACACTTGATTTGATGATGCCTCTTTTTTAGGTGTCTGCATGCTGACTTCTAGGGGGAGGCTATGAAATTGATTGCACAGTTCCAAAGGGGCTGGGCTAGACAGCAGGGTCATTGTTCTTGGTTGCTGTTTTTTCTATGGAGTGGCATATATTTCCATCAGTCTTCCTGTAAAGGTTTATATACAGGGTCATTTCTTTTAGAAGTTGTTTGTTCCATATTATGTTCAATTTGGATATAGTCTTCTTGCTTAGGTTGGAGTTTCTCATTTTGCAGGTTGAGTTTCAGAGTGGCTAGAGTTGCCTCTAGACCCTTTACCTTTTTTTCCAGTAATTCATTTAGTTTACATTTGTTACATCTGTAATTTGGGTCTTCTATGGGTATAAGCACATAGATGGAACATATTTTACAAATCACAAAGTGTCAGTCTCTATCTAGCTTCCTAACAGACAGGAAGTAGCAGGTGAAGCTAGGCAAAATCACATGAGATACCTGTACAATTAGCACAGGAGCCCCCCCAGGGCTGTGTACTCTCTCCACTTCTCTCTATATACCAATGACTGCATCTCAATCGAGTTAAACTACTGAATTTTGCAGATGATACAACAGTGATTGGTCTTTTTCGAGACAACGATGAAACTGCATATAGACGGGAGGTTGAACAACTAGCCTCATGGTGCAACTGGAACAATCTGGAACTGAACACACTCAAAACTGTAGAAATGGTGGTAGACTTTAGGAGAAACCCTCCCATGCTACCACCTCTTGCAATACTAGACAACACAGTATCAACAGTAGAGACCTTCAAATTTCTAGGTTCTATCATATCTCAAGACCTAAAATGGACACCTAACATCAAAAACGTCATCAAAAAAGCACAACAAAGGACTTCGTTTCTGGTTTCCAGAGGCGACGGATGCATATGCTAACGTGTCCGCCGCTTGCCTTCTCTGGTGAGCCCCTTCGGGGGCTTTGAGGGTCCTGGAGGGACTCTCTTTACCGTAGGGACGGCTGCAGGGGGAACCCCACACAGACAGCGATCGGTGGGGAGCCTTTCCCGCTTCGACCTAGGAGCTGGAGAGCTGATAGCGGCGGGGGGGGGACATACTCCTCTCGCCAACGGATGCCGGAATAATTGGAAAATTCCTATCCGGACAGAAATGTCAGGGACAGAGGATTGCACCGGGTCTCCTGCATTTAAAAAGTGACTGTGAGTTGTCTAATTCATTCAATCTGTTTGCAAAGAAGAATAGAGGGGGGAGTTTTGTTTGCAGAAACCCCCCCTCGTAAAAGCGGCGTTTTGAAATGCTCTCCGTAAAGGAGAAGGAAAAAGATTTATTGGCATCCGAATGAATACTATTTCAAACTGGAAACTTTGTTATCTATATGGCTTTAGTGGCAACATTGTAATGAGCTCTCTGCAACAAATAGAACTTTTGTTTGCACTTTCTTCTCAAAAATGAAGCGGAAATGGCTTCCCTTTGTTCTTAATTGGAAACTTCCCCTGACTCAGGGAAATAATAATAATAATAATAATAATAATAATAATTTTATTTATATCCCGCTCTCTCTCCCCGAGGGGACTCGAGGCGGGGCACAGGGTATTAAAAGCAACTAAAACCAAACAGATACAGAATTAAAACCTTAAATATAAATAAATAAATAACTAAATAACTAAGTTAAAAATAGATTAAACATATGTCCCTGCGCTAAAATCCCTCATAAAATCCCTTAATCTTAACAGAGACTATCCTATCCTAGGCCGGCCAAGCAAAAAAGATGTGTCTTTAGTTTCAGACGGAAGGAGCGGAGGTCCGTAGTTGTCCTAATATCGGGGGGAAGGTCGTTCCAGAGGGCTGGGCCCGCCACAGAGAGGGCCCTTCCCCTGGGCGTCGCCCGCTGACAAAGTCTAGTGGACGGCACCTGGAGAAGTCCCTCTCTGTGGGAGCGAATCGGCCGTGAGGATGTATGGGGCAGGATCCGATCCTGCTGGTAACTAGGTCCCGAGCCATGGAGTGCTTTGAAGATGATAACTAACATCTTGAAGCGCACCCGGAAGACGACAGGTAGCCAGTGCAGCTCGCGCAAGAGCGGTGTAACGTGGGCGAACCTGGAGGTGCCCATAATTGCTCGCGCGGCTGCGTTCTGGACCAACTGAAGTCTCCGGGTGCACCTCAAGGGGAGCCCCATGTAGAGAGAGTTGCAATAATCCAGTCGAGATGTCACGAGAGCATGAGTGACTGTGCGAAGGGCGTCCCGATCAAATAGGGGGCGCAACTGGCGTACCAGGCGAACCTGGTAAAACGCCCTCCTGGCCACGGCTGTCACTTGATCTTCCATGGACAGCCGGGTATCCAGGAGGACACCCAAGTTGCGCGCCCCATCCACAGGGGCAAGATGTTCGCCCCCTATGGCCAGAGATGGAATCATCTGGTTGAATCGGGCAGCCGGAAACCACAGCCACTCGGTCTTGGTCGGGTTGAGCCTGAGTCCGTTACTTCCCATCCAGATCCGCACGGCTTCCAGGCACTGGCACATCACCGCTATGGCATCGTTGGGGTGGTTTGGGGTAGATATATACAGCTGAGTATCATCAGCGTAGAGATGATACTCTACCCCAAAACCACGGATGATCTCGCCCAGCGGCTTCATATATGTGTTGAACAGGAGAGGCGAGAGGACCGACCCCTGAGGCACCCCACATGTGAGGGGTCTCGAGGTCGACCTCTGCTCTCCTGCCAACACAAATTGCGATCGGCCAGAGAGGTAGGAGGAGAACCACCGTAAAACGGTGCCTCCCACCCCCAACCCCCCCAGCCGATGCAATAGGATACCATGGTCGATGGTATCGAAAGCCGCCGAGAGGTCTAATAGGACCAGGATGGAGGAGCAACCCCCATCTCTGGCCCTCCAGAGATCATCGACCAACGCGACCAATGCCGTCTCGGTGCTATGCCCGGGCCGAAAGCCGGACTGGCGCGGGTCTAGATAGTCAACTTCCTCCAGGTGACGGGGAAACTGTTGTGCCACCACACTCTCAACAACCTTCACCAGAAAGGGAAGGTTGGAGACTGGACGGTAGTTGTTTAATAAAGCTGGATCCAAAGAGGGCTTCTTAAGGAGGGGCCTCACCATAGCCTCTTTTAGGGAAGCAGGCAAGGAACCCTCACTCAAGGATGCGTTGATAACCTCTTGGAGCCAGCCTCGTGTCACCTCCCAGGATGCCAGTACAAGCCAGGAGGGACACGGGTCCAATAAACATGTGGTGGCTCGCAGTCGCCCACGTAACCTGTCCATATCGTCGGAAGTAACGGAGTCAAACTCCTCCCAAACAAGAACCGCCTCGTGGCATTCCACTGGGCCAGCAATGGGGGCTAACTCATTCTGTATCTGAGCGGTTTTCTCCTGCAGATAAGACACAACTTCCTCTGCTCTGCCCTGTAGGGGGGCTTCCCGCACCCTCTGTTGAAGGAGGGAGCGGGTCACCCTAAACAGGGCGGCAGGGCGGTTATCTGCGGATGCTATGAGAGTGGCACAGTAATGACGTTTGGCCACTCTCAGCGCCACAATGTAAGTCCGTAAATGGGCTCTTACCTGTGTCCGGTCAGATTCAGAGCGGGTAGACCTCCATCTTCTCTCTAGGCATCTCTTGTGGTGTTTCATCCCCCTCAGCTCCTCGGTAAACCAAGGAGCCAGGGTAGCTCGGCGCCGCAAGAGAGGCCGCAAGGGCGCAACCTGATCCAAGGCTCCCGCGGTCGCAGTATTCCATGCGGCCACGAGGTCCTCCATCGGGGCGCGGGTCAGGGGTACAGGAAGTGGCCCAAGCGCCGCCTGGAACCCATCTGGGTCCATCAGCCGCCTGGGGCGGAACCAAATTGGTAACTCAGGTTCCGCCTCCCCGCGGAGGGGAGCAGCGGTCGGAAAGTTGAGCCGGAGAAGAGAAAGCAGCCCTACAGTGCTTTTAACAACTCAATGAACAATTTATTTTACACCTCTTCCCCAAGAAGCCTTTGGTGACTCTCCCAAAGTGGATGCTTCCTTTTTCAATTAGAGGATTAACTTTCTTCTCTGGTCTTTATTACAACTTTGGACTTGAATTTCCAATTGAACTTTTCTCCGGCTCTTTGGACTTCTCTGACTGCTCACTTTTCTGACGCCATTTTTATTGTACAAATAAAATTAGAACAATGGCATATAGAAAACCTCCTGCTGGAAAGTCCCTTTCTGCCCCATCATCTGCTAGATCCAGTCCGATCCAACAACAAGGCAAAATTACTACATGCTACAAAAAGAAGCAACTGGAGAGAGCTCTCAAGAACCAAGTACAAAGGAGATGCTGCAGGACATAATGACAGAAATACGCGAAATTAGAAAGGACTTGGCAGATTTAAAGTTAGAAATGCGAGAGACAAAAGGAAATACATTAGAAAATAAACAAAAAATTGAAGTGTTAGAGAAAGGAGCAGAGGAGACGAAAGAGGAGTTAGGAGAAATAAGAAAAGAAACGGGAGAAATTAATATGCAGATGTCAAAGATTGAGTTTGAAAGAATGTCTTTTTTCCTCAGATTTCAGAACGTTCCTGAAGAGGAAGGGGAGGATCTTAGGGATTTAATGAGTACAATTTTGGCAGATCTCACAAAGAAAAATAAAGAATTTTTCTGGGGTGATATAGACATGATTTATAGAATTAATTCTACATATGCTAGGATAAATGATGTGCCAAGAGAAGTTCATATTAAATTTTTAAGGAGGTCTACGAGGGATGAGATACTGAGGGCTCAACGGGGTGGGCCATTAAAATTTCAAGACCAAGAAATTACCATATTGAAGCAGATTCCAAAAAAAATTCGTGAGATTAGGAGGAAATATTCCTTCCTATCCAAAAAATTATATAAAAAAGGAGTCTGGTTTAAGTGGTTGATGCCTGAGGGATTGCTGGTATACTGGGAAGGGGGTAGAAACAGAATCAAAACAGTAGAAGAGGCGGAGGCTTTTCTTTAAAAAGCCTTAAGAAAAAGAGGGAACCAGGGGGGGGGGCATTGAAAAGAAGGAGCAGGAAAAAACTATTGCTAAGAGACTCAGATCTCAGAAATAATTATGTTTTGAAATTCACTATAACCAAGATGGATGTTAAAAAAAATATATGATTGAATGTATGAAATGTAATATGATATGCTTATTTCTCACCACTATATATTTTTTAAAAAAATGTATTTGTATGAAGCCTCGGAGGCAAACACCGACCCCGACATGGAAGTCCTAAAATGTTATCATACCTTACCACTTCCCCCTTTCCTATAAAATTGTAAAAACCAATAAAAATTGTTTGGACAAAAAAAAAAAAAGCACAACAAAGAATGTTCTTTCTGACATCTGCACCTCTATAACTGTCTGGTTTGGTTCTGCAACCCAACAAGACAGACACAGACTTCAGAGGATAATTAGAACTACAGAAAAAACAATTACTACCAACCTGCCTTCCATTGAGGCCCTGTACATTGCACGAGTCAAAAAGAGGGCTGTGAAAATATTCTTGCAAAGCAATTTTATTGCTTTTTATTGCTTTTATTTTACAATTTTATAGGGATAAGGGTATATAGGGTACAATAGAAATATTTTAGAGCTTTCATGTCGGAGATGGTGGTCGTTTCCGAGACTTCATACAAAAACAGTTTCAATAAAAAGTGGAAATAGATACATACATATTATATCATAAATTCATGCATTCAATCATTTGTTTTTGTTAACATCCATTAAGGAATTACTATATGTAAAAGAAAAAAATCATTTTTGTGATCTGAGTCTCTTTGCTATAGTTTCTTCTTCTTCCTTCCCGCCGGTGGGTGGAGCCACAGCCCCTCCCGCTCCCATATCTTCGTCTTCCAGGATTGAGGAATGTTTTTTAAGAAAGGCTTCCGCCTCTCCTATTGTTTTAATTCTTATTCTACCCCCCTCCCAGAACACCAACATTCCTTCGGGCATTAACCATTTGAACCACACCCCTTTTTTATACAATTTTTTTTGATAAGAAGGAATACTTCCTTCTTATTTCTCGAGTTTTTTTAGGGATCTGCTTCAGAATGGCAATTTCTTTTTGCTGGTACATCAAAGGGCCTTCTTGCTGCGCTCTCAGGATCTCATTCCTTGTTGACCTTCTTACAAATTTAATATGTATCTCTCTGGGTACATCATTTATTCTGGCATATGCTGAATTTATTCTATAAATCAGATCTATGTCCCCCCAAATATATTCTTTACTTTTTTGGGTATATTCTGCTAAAATTGTGCTCATTAAATCTTTCAAGTTTTCTGAATTTAATTCAGGAACATTTTGAAACCTTAAAAAGTAAGACATTCTTTCAAAGTCCATTCTAGACATATGACCAGCCATATCTGTTAATTCTTTTTGAAATTCCCTTATCTCTTCCCTCATCACAACTGTCCCACCCTCCAACCCATCAATTTTTGTTTGTTATCTGTTATTGCTCTTTGTGCCTCCAAAAGTTCCAGTCTTGAGCTTATCATATCTTTCCGGATCTGCTTTATTTCCTGCATTATGCTTTGAAGCATTTAATCTATTGATACTTGCTGAGTGTCCTCTCCTGCTGCCTCTTTTTGCAACATTGCAGTGATTTTTGTTTGTTGAGGGAGAGGACTGGCTTTTGTAGAAGCAGGGGCGGAAAAGGATTTTCCAGTCGGAGGCTTTCTTGCTGTCATAGTTAAAGTTTAAAATTCTTATTGTTAAAGATGGCGTCTGGTGGATGAACAGTCCGTGAGGTCCACGAAAAGGCAAAGTCTGTATCAAAGTTCAAAATGGGTGTTGTATAAACTCCAGAGAGACAATTGCAAATTCCAATCCAACAAAAAAAGAAGGGCACACAATGGGAGAAACACTGAGAATCGCTTGAGTTGGCTCTGCATGTAAATTTTTTAGTCTTGTAAAATTGAAGGAATGTTCAGATCTCAAAGAAGGTTTTCTGCTGGGAGCAAAGAAGCACCATTTTTCCGCCACTTTGGCAGTCGTGAAGAATTAGTAAAAGTTCCATTTCCACTCTAACGAGGCTCAGATACAAAGTCTCAAAGAGCAATTCCATATATGGTAATACTTTCGCTTTTAACTTGTAGAGAGTCGGATGTTAGCTTTCTCTCTCTCCCCGTGCCCAGGGAGCATTTTAAAACGCCACTTTTTTTTCCGAGGGGGGGTTTCTGCAAACTCCCCCCCCCTCTATTTTTCCTTTTAAAAGGTTGAATACATCAAGCCCTCAATAGTCAATAATCAATAGTCCTCAATGGAACTGCATCTACATGGAAGGAAGTATGCAGTGGAGTCCCCCAAGGCTCTATTTTAGGCCCAGTACTCTTCAACATCTTCATCAATGATTTGGATGAGGGGATAAATGGGGAACTCATCAAATTTGCAGACGACACCAAGCTGGCAGGAATAGCCAACACTCCAGAAGATAGGCTTAAGATACAGAAGGATCTTGACAAACTTGAACATTGGGCACTATCTAATAAAATGAAATTCAATTGTGAAAAAAGTAAGGTTCTACATTTAGGCAAGAAAAACAAAATGCACAGGTACAGTATAGGTGGTACCTTGCTCAATAGTAGCAACTGTGAGAGGGATCTTGGAATCCTAGTGGACAACCATTTAAATATGAGCCAGCAGTGTGGAGCAGCTGCCAAAAAAGCCAACACAGTTCTAGGCTGCATAAACAGAGGGATAGAATCTAGATCACGTGAAGTGTTAATGCCACTGTATAGTGCCTTGGTAAGGCTACACTTGGAATACTGCATACAGTTTTGGTCGCCACAATGTAGAAAAGACGTGGAGACTCTGGAAAGAGTGCAGAGAAGAGCAACCAAGATGATTAGGGGACTGGAGACTAAAACATATGAAGAACGGTTGCAGGAGCTGGGTATGTCTAGTTTGATGAAGAGAAGGACCAGGGGAGACATGATAGCAGTGTTCCGATATCTCAGAGGGTGCCACAAAGAAGAGGGAGTCAAACTATTCTCCAAGGCACCTGGGGGCAGGACAAGAAGCAATGGGTGGAAACTAATCAAGGAGAGAAGCAACTTAGAACTAAGGAGAAATTTCCTGACAGTTAGAACAATTAACCTCTAGAACAGCTTGCCTCCAGAAGTTGTGAATGCCCCAACCCTGGAAGTCTTTAAAAAGATGTTAGATAGCCATTTGTCTGAAATGGTATAAGGTTCCTGCCCACGCAGGGGGTTGGACTAGAAGACCTACAAGGTCCCTTCCAACTCTGCTATTGTATTGTATTGTAAGCCAAAAAACTTACAGTCCACAGGGTCAATGCTGAGCCTCGGTACGATCCTCCAGCTCGGGCATTTCAGCCCATCTTTTAAGTGTCCATAGTTCCAGCGTTCCTTCGACGAGAGGGCTCCCCCCCCCGCAGTCTGTCCTCCGGCTCCTGGGGCGAAGCGGGAATGACCCCCCCAATCGCCGTCGAGGTGGGGGTTTCACCGCCGGCTGCCCGTATGGTGGGGGCTCCCTGCAAGAGCCCCCCTGCCCCCGAAGGCGCCCACTGGAGAAACAAAGCGGTGGACGTGTCCAAAACACGTCCATCGCGTCCAGAAGCCGGAAGCGATCATCAGGGCTGTGAAAATATTGACAGACCCCTCACATCCTGGACATACCATATTTTTCGGAGTATAATACGCACTGAACTATAAGACGCACCTAGATTTTAGAGGAGGAAAACAAGGAAAAAAATATTCTAAACCAAATGGTGTAGTAATATATTATTTAATAAAATACCAGTATAGCAGAATAATTTTTACAACCATATATACTTTTTACAACTCTTCAACTCTGGCACTTGAAGTACACAAGTCTTAAAACTGTACACTTAGACTTCCGTTTCCAGTCTTCAGAGGCGACGGACGGAGTTCGCGCTCCGCCCGTCGCTTGCTCTCCTGGTGGCCCCCCCCCCCGGGGGCACAGGGAGCTCTGTAGGAGTTCCCTGCCGCAGGGGCGGCTGGCCGGCGACCCCCCCAGCTCGGTGGCGACCGGTGGGGGCGGTCCCAGCTTCGCCCTAGGAGCTGGGAAGCCGATGCAGGGAGGCTTTGGTCTTTTCATCGATGAATTCTCGGAACAAACTGCAACAATAAAAAGTTAGCTGGAGTGTCGGGGGCGGCGGATGCCTTTCAATCTTCTATCTCCAAACGACAGACAAGCAGGAATGTGAGTCTTGGTGTTCATTTGATCTTAAACGGGAAATGGAGGGGGGTGTTTGCTTGATAGAACCCCCTCTCGGAAGAAAAGCGGCGTTTAAAAAAGAAGCTATCTCCAGAAACGGAGAGAGGCTTGGGAATGACTTACCATCTAAACAACAATTGAAAAGTATATGAATCTATGTGTTTAATTGTAACAACTTGCAAGGCAACCTTCTAACAAGAGAGGATTGGAACTTTCACTTTTCTTCCCACTAGAAGGAGGAGCGGATGGGCTCTCCCTTGTCCTCCACTGGAAAGTTTTAACTGTTAAAGAATTTTCCCTTCTGTGATTAAACTATAAGACTTTAAAATTTACATTGAGGCTTCTCCCCTGGGAATCTTCTGGATCTCTACTAAGTGGACAATTGGATTGGCAATAAAGATTGCTCTTGGCTCCCTTAATCTGTTCTAAGACTAAACTTTCATTTGAACTGCCTCGGACTGTACCAGCTACCCGCCCTTCTGACGCCATCTTTTCCTTTGTGAAGAACAATGACTTCCAAAAAGCCACCACCTGGGAAAGCGCACTCTGCCCCCTCCTCTACCCGATCCAGCCCAGCCATACAGCCAAAGATTACTTCACTATTACAGGCTGCGGGTGAGAGCACACAGGACTTATCGGTCAACAAGATGTTTCAAGAAATGATGAAGAACAACGAAAAAATAATGGAAAATGTAAATGAAATGCGAAAGGAACTGATAAATTTAAAATTAGAAATATTGGAAATACAACAAAATACAAAGGATAACAAACAAAGAATAGAGGTGTTGGAGGGAGGGGTGGCTGGGATGGGGGATGAGGTAAAGGGAATACAAAAAGAAAGTTTGGAATTAGGGAATTACATTTCAAAATTGTAGTTTGAAAGAATGTCACTTTTTCTTAGATTTCAAAACATACCAGAGTCAGATGCAGAAGATTTGAAAGATATTATGATTACAATATTAGCAGATTATCTTCAAAAAAATAAAGAACAAATTGGATGGGATATTGATCTGGTATATAGAATCAATTCGGCATATGCAAGGACACATAATGTCCCAAGAGAAGTCCATGTAAAATTTTTAAGGAAGTCCACGAGGGAGGAGATTCTGAGAGCCCAATGGGGAGGGCCTTTGAAATACCAAGACAACGAGATAATCATTTTGAAGCAAATCCCAAAGAAAATTATAGACATGAGAAGGAATTATTCCTTTCTATCTAAGAAACTATTTAAAAAAGGGATCTGGTTCAAATGGTTGTTACCAGAAGGGATGTTGGTTTTCTGGGAAGGGAGCAGAATTAGAATTAAAACTTTAGAAGAGGCAAATGCTTTTTCTCAAAAATACTCCATATTCCTAGGGGACGATGAAGGAGGAACAGTGGGGGCGGCGGCCCCTCCCGATGGCGGGGAAAAGAATCAATAGCAAAAAGACTTAGGTCTCAAAAATGATACTATTTAAAAAATTTATTTGAATGTTGTCATGATTGATGGTAAGGAAAAACAAGAAGAATGAACATAGAAAATATGCAATGTATTTGTTATTGTGCTTGTCTTTTTTTTTTTTTACTAAAACCTGTACTATGATGAAGTTTGGGGGGGACCGCCAGCTCCAGCATGAAGCTACTAAAATGTAACGTTTTTTCCTATACCCCTTTCCCAATATTATTTTGTAAAAACCAATAAATTCTTTTAAAACAAAAAAAACTGTACACTTAACCCTTAAAAAAAACCCCAAAAATAAAACTTTTTTAAAAAGCATTTTGCACCCGGGGAAAGTCGGAACAAGGGACACCAGCCACACACCACCTCCACTGACTTCTCTTGTGCTGCCAAAACACCTCGCTGCTCTTCGTCTGCAGTCACCCCTTCAACCTCCCACCCATGGGGGAAGCATGGTGGTCCTCCTACCTGGCAGCTGTTTGCTTCCCCCCCACCCCCAAATAGCGTGAAGGCTGAAGAAAGGGAGAGGGGAGCTGCAGCAGGGAAGGAGTCTCTGGTGGCCGCAGCAGCAGAAGTGGTGGTGACTGGAACACAATCCTGGGCTGCCACCTCCGGCTCTCCCTTCCCTGAGCACATCCTGTTGCTGCTGGTGCCGGTGGAGGTCTTGCCATCGCTGCTACTCTCCGGTGGCAGCAGGAGTAACAGCGATGGCAAGAGCCCCGCCGCCCAGCTGCAGCCACTTGACCAATAAAGAATTTCTATTCTATTCTATTCTATTCTATTCTATTCTATTCTATTCTATTCTATTCTATTCTTTCCATGAGTATGTTTCTTTTTGCTAGTTCATTTCAGGATTTAAATTTTAAAAATTTATACATGTTTGAAATGTAACATATTTAACCACAGATTTAGAAAAAAGTTATTTCTAAAAGGTTATTTAAAAATGTAAAAGTATGCACTTCGATATGCACTTCTTTTTGCAAGAAATCTCTGGCTGCTTTCTAGGAGATGCTTTGCTCTTAGCCCTCTACTTCCTGCCTTGAAAATTTATCCCTTTCCTCCCTGTCTACAAGTGTTTTGTACTTCTCCCTTTCCACCCTGCCTTTCTGTCCTTTGGTTGCTTGGCCACTGCAGGGGTTTTCGGGTATGATGTGCCATTCTGGGTGCTCTCCTCTACTGCCACTCAGCTCTGCACTGCCACTGCTCAGCTGGTCTGCCACACTGCTCTCAGCTGCTGGACTGCTGCCACCCAGCTCCATTCCACTGCTGCTCATCTGGCTTCTGTTTGCACCACCGCCTCTGCTCATCTGGCCTCTGGCTGCCTCAATGACCATTCTGGAAACTCTGGGCCCCTGGGCTGCCAGGCTGGGTTGCTGGGTCCCCAGGCCACCTCTCAGGTGAGCCACACCAGATTGCCTTTCAGGCAGCTTGCCATTTGGGTGGCCTCCTCTCAGCTTCTCAGGGTGCAACATTAGAAGTATTGTTTAAAAAAAAATTAAAATTCTAGAACTTCATCTAAAAATAAACATTTTCAAAATTTCCAAATATTTAGAAGATTTTGTTTTAATTTAAACTAAAATTTCTATTCTTATTTTTTTTAATAAATATTTTTATTTATTTATTTGACACTAGCTGTACCCGCCACGCATTGCTGTGGCCAAGTTTGGTTAAATGAAAAAGTTTCCCCTCATAGACCCTCTCAGCGACCCCCTTCCTTATCTGCCTCGGTTTCCCCTCCCTCTCCCTCCCCTCCCTCTACCTACCTACCTACCTACCTACCTACCTACCTACCTACCTACCTACTGTATTTCTCCCTCTCTCCCTCTATCTACCTCCCTCCCTCCCTCCCTCCCTCCCTACTGCCGCCTTTCCAGTGGCGAGGTGGGGGGGCGGAAGGAGGCGGAGGGCATGGGGGTGTTGCGAGCACCGGCGTTTCGAGTGGCCAGGTGGGAGGGGCGAAAGGACGCGGGGGGGGGGGAGTGAGGAAAACACAGAAGAGCTGCAGTTGTACATTTCTGTGGCATTTACCTGGCACCAGTGTGCCATATCCACACAATCTGTAGGTATCATTGGTGCTGCACTTGTAAGGAACGTTGTGTGAAAATTTGGTGGAGATTGTTGCGGTAGTTTTTGAGATTGCCGGTTTTGAACAAACTCATAGTTAACTTTTTAGTTATATAGACTAGCTGTACCCGCCACGCGTTGCTGTGACCAAGTTTGGTAAAATGAAAGTTTCCCCTCATAGACCCTCTCAGCGACCCCCTTCGTTCTCTGCCTTGGTTTCCCCTCCCTCTCTGTCCCCTCCCTCTCTTACTCTACCTACCTACCTACCTACCTACCTACCTACCTACCTACCTACCTACCTACCTACCTACCTACTGTATTTCTCCCTCTCCCTCTCTCCCTCTACCTACCTACCTACCTACTGTATTTCTCCCTTTCTCTCTCTATCCCTATACCTACCTACTGTACTTATCCAACTCTCTCTCTATCCCTCTACCTACCTACCTACCTACCTACTTACCTACCTACCTACCTACTGTATTTCTCCCTCTCTCTCCCTCTACCTACCTACCTACCTACCTACCAACCTACTGTATTTCTCCCTTACTCTCTCTATCCCTCTACCTACCTACTGTACTTCTCCAACTCTCTCTCTATCCCTCTACCTACCTACCTACCTACCTACCTACTTACCTACCTACCTACTGTATTTCTCCCTCTCTCTCCCTCTACCTACCTACCTACTGTATTTCTCCCTCTCACTCTCTCAATCTACCTACCTACCTAACATATTTCTCCCTCGCTCCCTCTACCTACCTACTGTAATTCTCCCTCTCTCTCTATCCCTCTACCTACCTACCTGCCTGCCTACCTACCTACCTACCTACCTACCTACCTACCTACCTACCTACCTACCTACCTACCTACCTACCTACCTACCTACCTACTTACCTACCTACCTACTGTATTTCTCCCTCTCTCCCTCTACCTACCTACCTACCTACCTACCTACCTACCTACCTACCTACCTACCTACCTACCTACCTACCTACCTACCTACCTACCTAGCTACCTACTGTATTTCTCCCTCTCCCTCTCTCTCCATCTACCTACCTAACTACTGTATTTCTCCCTCTCCCTCTCTCCCTCTACCTACCTACCTACCTACCTGCTGTATTTCTCCCTTTCTCTCTCTATCCCTCTACCTACCTACCTACCTACCTACCTACCTACCAAACTACCAAACTACCAACCTACCTACTGTATTTCTCCCTCTCTCTCTATCCCTCTACCTACCTACCTACCTACCTACCTACCTACTGTATTTCTCTCTCTAGACCTCTACCTACCTACCTACCTACCTACTGTATTTCTCCCTCTCTCTCTCCCTCTATCTACCTACCTACTGTTTTTCTCCCTCTATCCCTCTACCTACCTACCTACCTACTGTTTTTCTCCCTCTATCCCTCTACCTACCTACTGTACTTCTCCAACTCTCTCTCTATCCCTCTACCTACCTACCTACCTACCTACATACCTACTTACCTACCTACCAACCTACCTACTGTATTTCTCCCTCTCTCCCCCTCTACCTACCTACCTACTGTATTTCTCCCTCTCCCTCTCTCAATCTACCTACCTACCTAACATATTTCTCCCTCGCTCCCTCTACCTACCTACTGTAATTCTCCCTCTCTCTCTATCCCTCTACCTACCTACCTACCTACCTACCTACCTACCTACCTACCTACCTACCTACCTACCTACCTACCTACTGTATTTCTCCCTCTCTCCCTTTACCTACCTACCTACCTACCTACCTACCTACCTACCTACCTACTTACCGACCTACCTACCTACTGTATTTCTCCCTCTCTCTCCCTCTACCTACTTACCTACTGTATTTCTCCCTCTCCCTCTCTCAATCTACCTACCTACCTAACATAATTCTCCCTCGCTCCCTCTACCTACCTACTGTAATTCTCCCTCTCTCTCTCCCTCTACCTACCTACCTACCTACCTACCTACCTACCTACCTACCTACCTACTGTATTTCTCCCTCTCTCCCTCTACCTACCTACCTACCTACCTACCTACTTTACTTCTCCCTCTCCCTCTCTCTCCCTCTACCTACCTAACTACTGTATTTCTCCCTCTCTCCCTCTACCTACCTACCTACCTACCTACTGTATTTCTCCCTCCCTCTCTCTATCCCTCTACCTACCTATCTACCTACCTACCTACCTACCTACCTACGTAAATTTCTCTCTCTATCCCTCTACCTACCTACCTACTGTATTTCTCCCATTCTCTCTCTCCTTCTATCTACCTACCTACTGTTTTCTCACTCTATCCCTCTACCTACTTAACTACCTACTGTATTTCTCCCTCTATCCCTCTACCTACCTACCTACCTACCTACCTACCTACCTACCTACCTACCTACCTACCTACTGTATTTCTCCCTCTCTCTCCCTCTACCTACCTACCTACTGTATTTCTCCCTTTCTCTCTCTATCCCTCTACCTACCTACTGTACTTCTCCAACTCTCCCTCTCTCCCTCTACCTACCTACCTACCTACCTACCTACCTAACTACTGTATTTCTCCCTCTCCCTCTCTCCCTCTACCTACCTACCTACCTACCTGCTGTATTTCTCCCTTTCTCTCTCTATCCCTCTACCTACTTACTGCATTTCTCCCTCCCTCTCTCTATACCTCTACCAACCTACCTACCTACCTACCTACCTACCTACCTACCTACCTACCTACCTACCTACCAACCTACCTACTGTATTTCTCCCTCTCTCTCTCTACCTACCTACCTACATACCTACCTACTGTATTTCTCCCTCTCTCTCTCTATCCCTCTACCTACCTACCTACCTACCTACCTACCTACCTACCTACCTACCTACCTACCTACCTTCCTACCTACCTACCTACCTACCTACCTACCTACCTACCTACCTACCTACCTACATTTCTCTCTCTATCCCTCTACCTACCTACCTACTGTATTTCTCCCATTCTCTCTCTCCCTCTATCTACCTGCCTACTGTTTTCTCCCTCTATCCCTCTACCTACCTACCTACCTACTGTATTTCTCCCTCTATCCCTCTACCTACCTACCTACCTACCTACCTACCTACCTACCTACCTACCTACCTACCTACCCACCTACTGTATTTCTCCCTCTCTCTCTCTCCCTCTATCTACCTATCTACTGTTTTTCTCCCTCTATCCCTCTACATACCTACCTACCTAACTACCTACCTACTGTATTTCTCCCTCTATCCCTCTACCTACCTAGCTACTGTATTTCTCCCTCTCCCTCTCTCCCTCTACCTACCTACCTACCTACCTACCTACCTACCTACCTACCTACCTACCTACCTACCTACCTACCTACTGTATTTCTCCCTTTCTCTCTCTATCCACCTACCTACCTACCTACCTACTGTATTTCTCCCTCTCCCTCTCTATCCCTCTACCTACCTACCTACCTACTGCATTTATCCTTCCATCCCTCTACCTACCTACCTCCTGTATTTCTCCCCTCCCTCTCTCCCTCTACCTACCTACCCACCTACCTACTGTATTTCTCCCTCTCTCTCTCTATCCCTCTACCTACCTACCTACCTACCTACCTACCTACTGTATTTCTCTCTCTATCCCTCTACCTACCTACCTACCTACCTACCTACCTACCTACCTACCTACCTACCTACCTACCTACTGTATTTCTCCCTCTCTCTCTCCCTCTATCTACCTACCTACCTACCTACCTACTTACCTACCTACCTACCTACTGTATTTCTCCTCTCTCTCCCTCTACCTACCTACCTAACATATTTCTCCCTCGCTCCCTCTACCTACCTAATGTAATTCTCCCTCTCTCTCTATCCCTCTACCTACCTACCTACATACCTACCTACCTACCTACCTACCTACCTACCTACTTACTGTATTTCTCCCTCTCTCCCTTTACCTACCTACCTACCTACCTACCTACCTTCCTACCTACCTACCTGCCTACTGTATTTCTCCCTCTCCCTCTCTCTCCCTCTACCTACCTAACTACTGTATTTCTCCCTCTCCCTCTCTCCCTCTACCTACCTACCTACCTGCTGTATTTCTCCCTTTTTCTCTCTATCCCTCTACCTACTTACTGCATTTCTCCCTCTCTCTCTCTATCCCTCTACCTACCTACCTACCTACCTACCTACCTACCAAACTACCTACCAAACTACCTACCAAACTACCAACCTACCTACTGTATTTCTCCCTCTCTCTCTCTATCCCTCTACCTACCTACCTACCTACCTACCTACCTACCTACCTACCTACCTACCTACCTACCTACTGTATTTCTCTCTCTATCCCTCTACCTACCTACCTACCTACCTACCTACCTACCTACGTACCTACCTACCTACCTACCTACCTACCTACCTACCTACCTACCTACCTACCTACCTACTGTATTTCTCCCTCTCTCTCCCTCTACCTACCTACCTACTGTATTTCTCCCTCTCCCTCTCTCAATCTACCTACCTACCTAACATATTTCTCCCTCTCTCTCTCTATCCTCTACCTACCTACCTACCCACCTACCTACCTACCTACCTACCTACCTACCTACCTACCTACCTACTGTATTTCTCTCTCTATCCCTCTACCTACCTACCTACCTACCTACCTACCTACCTACCTACGTACCTACCTACCTACCTACCTACCTACCTACCTAATGTATTTCTCCCTCTCTCTCCCTCTACCTACCTACCTACCTACCTACCTACCACCTACCTACCTACTGTATTTCTCCCTCTCTCTCCCTCTACCTACCTACCTACTGTATTTCTCCCTCTCCCTCTCTCAATCTACCTACCTACCTAACATATTTCTCCCTCGCTCCCTCTACCTACCTACTGTAATTCTCCCTCTCTCTCTATCCCTCTACCTACCTACCTACCTACCTACCTACCTACCTACCTACCTACTGTATTTCTCCCTCTCTCCCTTTACCTACCTACCTACCTACCTACCTACCTACCTACCTACCTACCCACCTACCAACCAACCTACCAACCTACCTACTGTATTTCTCCCTCTCTCTCTATCCCTCTACCTACCTACCTACCTACCTACCTACCTACCTACCTACCTACATACCTACCTACCTACCTACCTACCTACATTTCTCTCTCTATCCCTCTACGTACCTACCTACTGTATTTCTCCCATTCTGTCTCTCCTTCTATCTACCTACCTACTGTTTTCTCCCTCTATACGTCTACCTACCTACCTACCTACTGTTTTCTCCCTCTATCCCTCTACCTACCTACCTACCTACTGTATTTCTCCCTCTCTCTCCCTCTACCTACCTACCTACTGTATTTCTCCCTCTCCCTCTCAATCTACCTACCTACCTAACATATTTCTCCCTAGCTCCCTCTACCTACCTACTGTAATTCTCCCTCTCTCTCTATCCCTCTACCTACCTACCTACCTACCTACCTACCTACCTACCTACCTACCTACCTACCTACCTACCTACCTACCTACCTACTGTATTTCTCCCTCTCTCGCTCTACCTACCTTCCTACCTACCTACCTGCCTACTGTATTTCTCCCTCTCCCTCTCTCTCCCTCTACCTACCTAACTACTGTATTTCTCCCTCTCCCTCTCTCCCTCTACCTACCTACCTACCTGCTGTATTTCTCCCTTTTTCTCTCTATCCCTCTACCTACTTACTGCATTTCTCCCTCTCTCTCTCTATCCCTCTACCTACCTACCTACCTACCTACCTACCTACCAAACTACCTACCAAACTACCTACCAAACTACCAACCTACCTACTGTATTTCTCCCTCTCTCTCTCTATCCCTCTACCTACCTACCTACCTACCTACCTACCTACCTACCTACCTACCTACCTACTGTATCTCTCTCTCTATCCCTCTACCTACCTACCTACCTACCTACCTACCTACCTACCTACGTACCTACCTACCTACCTACCTACCTACCAACCTACCTACCTACCTACCTAATGTATTTCTCCCTCTCTCTCCCTCTACCTACCTACCTACCTACCTACCTACCTACCTACCTACCTACCTACCTACCTACCTACTGTATTTCTCCCTCTCTCTCCCTCTACCTACCTACCTACTGTATTTCTCCCTCTCCCTCTCTCAATCTACCTACCTACCTAACATATTTCTCCCTCTCTCTCTCTATCCCTCTACCTACCTACCTACCCACCTACCTACCTACCTACCTACCTACCTACTGTATTTCTCTCTCTATCCCTCTACCTACCTACCTACCTACCTACCTACCTACCTACCTACCTACCTACCTACGTACCTACCTACCTACCTACCTACCTACCTAATGTATTTCTCCCTCTCTCTCCCTCTACCTACCTACCTACCTACCTACCTACCTACCCTACTGTATTTCTCCCTCTCTCTCCCTCTACCTACCTACCTACTGTATTTCTCCCTCTCCCTCTCTCAATCTACCTACCTACCTAACATATTTCTCCCTCGCTCCCTCTACCTACCTACTGTAATTCTCCCTCTCTCTCTATCCCTCTACCTACCTACCTACCTACCTACCTACCTACCTACCTACCTACCTACCTACTGTATTTCTCCCTCTCTCCCTTTACCTACCTACCTACCTACCTACCTACCTACCTACCTACCTACCTACCTACCTACTGTATTTCTCCCTCTCCCTCTCTCTCCCTCTACCTACCTAACTACTGTATTTCTCCCTCTCCCTCTCTCCCTCTACCTACCTACCTACCTACCTACCTACCTACCTACCCACCTACCAACCAACCTACCAACCTACCTACTGTATTCTCCCCTCTCTCTCTCTATCCCTCTACCTACCTACCTACCTACCTACCTACCTACCTATCTACATTTCTCTCTCTATCCCTCTACGTACCTACCTACTGTATTTCTCCCATTCTGTCTCTCCTTCTATCTACCTACCTACTGTTTTCTCCCTCTATACGTCTACCTACCTACCTACCTACTGTTTTCTCCCTCTATCCCTCTACCTACCTACCTATCTACTGTATTTCTCCCTCTCTCTCCCTCTACCTACCTACCTACTGTATTTCTCCCTCTCCCTCTCAATCTACCTACCTACCTAACATATTTCTCCCTCGCTCCCTCTACCTACCTACTGTAATTCTCCCTCTCTCTCTATCCCTCTACCTACCTACCTACCTACCTACCTACCTACCTACCTACCTACCTACCTACCTACCTACCTACTGTATTTCTCCCTCTCTCGCTCTACCTACCTTCCTACCTACCTACCTACCTTATTTCTCCCTCTCCCTCTTTCTCCCTCTACCTACCAACTACTGTATTTCTCCCTCTCTCCCTCTACCTACCTACCTACATACCTGCTGTATTTCTCCCTTTCTCTCTCTATCCCTCTACCTACTTACTGCATTTCTCCCTCTCTCTCTCTATCACTCTACCTACCTACCTACCTACCTACCTACCTACCTACCTACCTACCTACCTACCAACCTACCAACCTACCTACTGTATTTCTCCCTCTCTCTCCCTCTACCTACCTACCTACTGTATTGCTCCCTCTCTCTCTATCCCTCTACCTACCTACTGTTTTTCTCCCTCTATCCCTCTACCTACCTACCTACCTACTGTTTTTCTCCCTCTATCCCTCTACCTACCTATCTACCTACCTACCTACCTACCTACCTACCTACTTACCTACCTACCTACCTACCTACCTACTGTATTTCTCCCTCTCTCTCCCTCTACCTACCTATTTACTGTATTTCTCCCTCTCCCTCTCTCAATCTACCTACCTACCTAACATATTTCTCCCTCGCTCCCTCTACCTACCTACTGTAATTCTCCCTCTCTCTCTATCCCTCTACCTACCTACCTGCCTACTTACCTACCTACCTACCTACCTACCTACCTACCTACCTACCTACCTACCTACCTACCTACTTACCTACCTACCTACTGTATTTCTCCCTCTCTCCCTCTACCTACCTACCTACCTACCTACCTACCTACCTACCTACCTACCTACCGTAGTTCTCCCTCTCTCTCCCTCTACCTACCTAACTACTGTATTTCTCCCTCTCCCTCTCTCCGTCTACCTACCTACCTACCTGCTGTATTTCTCCCTTTCTCTCTCTATCCCTCTACCTACTTACTGCATTTCTCCCTCTCTCTCTCTATCCCTCTACCTACCTACCTACCTACCTACCAACCTACCAACCGACCAACCGACCAACCTACCAACCTACCTACTGTATTTCTCCCTCTCTCTCTCTACCTACCTACCTACATACCTACCTACTGTATTTCTCCCTCTCTCTCTCTATCCCTCTACCTACCTACCTACCTACCTACCTACCTACCTACCTACCTACCTACCTACCTACCTACTGTATTTCTCCCTCTCTCCCTTTACCTACCTACCTACCTACCTACCTACCTACCTACCTACCTACCTACCTACTGTATTTCTCCCTCTCCCTCTCTCTCCCTCTACCTACCTAACTACTGTATTTCTCCCTCTCCCTCTCTCCCTCTACCTACCTACCTACCTACCTACCTACCAACCTACCAACCTACCTACTGTATTTCTCCCTCTCTCTCTCTATCCCTCTACCTACCTACCTACCTACCTACCTACCTACCTACCTACCTACCTACCTACATTTCTCTCTCTATCCCTCTACGTACCTACCTACTGTATTTCTCCCATTCTGTCTCTCCTTCTATCTACCTACCTACTGTTTTCTCCCTCTATACGTCTACCTACCTACCTACCTACTGTTTTCTCCCTCTATCCCTCTACCTACCTACCTACCTACTGTATTTCTCCCTCTCTCTCCCTCTACCTACCTACCTACTGTATTTCTCCCTCTCCCTCTCAATCTACCTACCTACCTAACATATTTCTCCCTCGCTCCCTCTACCTACCTACTGTAATTCTCCCTCTCTCTCTTTCCCTCTACCTACCTACCTACCTACCTACCTACCTACCTACCTACCTACCTACCTACCTACCTACTGTATTTCTCCCCTCTCTTGCTCTACCTACCTTCCTACCTACCTACCTACCTTATTTCTCCCTCTCCCTCTCTCTCCCTCTACCTACCAACTACTGT